>OZ023319.1:30351755-30606755 GCA_964007375.1 Ophion obscuratus
ATCCTTCGAACTCTCCTCATCTCGCTGTGTGAATCACAAGCAAATTATTCGCTCTATCGATTCTTTCTTCCGTCACGCCCTCTACCGTTAGCATCATGCGGATGCCGATCGGTCTGGTCGAGTGTCACCGATCGATCTTTTCCTGACGACTGTACGCGAGCAGGCCCATGAAAGCGGCAGCCACATGGAGAGTAACGTCATACCTGGACTCGTTCACTCACAGGCTGGTAACCTACAATTTGGCAGGAAGATCGTTAACAGTAGGTTGTTTCGTAACAAACGTTGAAGTTGCTCAGCTACACTGTGAGAAAAGTCCATGGTATTTACAACAAACGCTCGTGGGAAGGGAGGGGATAGTAAGATTCATTGTAGTTTATTGACACCGCAATCATAATATGGGTAATACGACTATAATGGGGGCGTACACAAATGACGTAACCTAAAATTTCCCATTTTTTACACGCCCCTCCCCCCACGTAACGTGACCGTAACGCTTAACCAGAACCCCCCCCCCCTTTTCCGTTACGTAACGGGTGCTTTGTCGTCAATAAGTGCGATTTTTTTCATAGACATAACTAGTTATGGAAGAATCGGGCTTATACACATTTTATGAAGTACATATTTATCTAGTTTCATACCAATTTTTATGACAAAATCTTGAAAATTAACCTAGATATATGCCTTGATTTGACGACGAAAAAAAATGTCTCGTCATTGTCGCATCGATATCTGTATGAAAGGTTATCTGCAAATTGAAAGTCAATAATTTATCGATATCTATACAAATGTAGCTATCTTTATGGGTAGCCGTTTTTTTAATTTTGGTTCTGCTTTTTACAAAATGCCGTCAGTTTGGACGTTTTTTTTTCTATTTTCCAGGACCTTTTTCTGTATTCAAGCTGTCTTTAAAAATAGTAATTATCAAATATCGAAAACGCGATACGTACAACCTTACACTGCGATTATAAAAATGTTTTTAAAAAAATTGAAAATCAGTTGATAAGTTTTTAAGGATTCGCTCGGATAAGGTCGAAAAAACTAGTTTCGAGAAAAACGCGTTCAATATTTTCGTTCCGTGTTTTTTTTTATATAAAGTTATGTTTTTTCTAGAAAATTAATACTTACATTAAAATAACTAGTCGCGGGCAATATGACGGTTTTTCATCTTCATGATAGTTCACAAAATAATAAGAGCCTGTACTTTATCTATTGTAAATGATGCCACACTGTAGGAACTGAGGGCACTAACCGGTCGCGTTACCTGTTCTTACTAAAGTGATTGTAACTCCGTCAATTTTCGGACTTGTGAATAAAAATGTTGCCAACATATTTTTCAATACATGTACTTTCGAGAATTGTTTTAAAAAAGTGTCCTCCTTAACTGGCATTGGTCATAAAAAGCTGTGAGCTGTCCACGGTAAAATTGCACGCAAGGTTTGAATTACAAACTTGAACATACAGAAATTTTGCTGTTTCTGGCAGTGTTAAAATCGTGACGTAACGCATACCGTGACCCCCCACCACCTACGTAGACCGTAACGCTTCACAACACCCCCCAATTGCGTTACGGAATTTGCGTACGACCCCTAAGCGAAAAGTATACCTAAACATGTGATTTCGATGGCGCATTTGACTATCTATTATTCCCGAAATGATTATTCACTATTGCAAAAGGCTTGACAATTAATTCAGTGCTATAACAAAATCAGCGTACAAATACTAATGTTGTATACTGTACGTTAAGTTGTGAAAAGTGACCTTATGAAAAGTGACGATACGAAAAAAATTGTAGTAACGTTTACTTATCGCGAAGACTTAAATCATTTGCAGTTCGAGCAGCCGCAGCTTAATAGTTTTAAGAACTACGCATGTCTCACAAACTGTTACATAGTATGTATGTTGCATTGCAAAAATAGGATATCCGTTCAACAGTTCTTCTTGTAGTTCACCTCCTGTTCTTGTAGGGCACACTATGCACTTAGCAGGTCGTATCATATAATATGATATAAATCACTATTATATGGTACGAAACTATTCGCTACACCTAAATCGCAAGTAAAAGCCATTCGGAAGTATAGCCGAAATTACTTTTGTCTCTTGTGCGATATCTGTGCTCAAGATGCCAAAAGTACTTGGTAGCGTAGTGGCAACGTACATAGGATAGGAAGAAGGTAGGCAGTTAGGTTATAGGTTCGTCGAGGTAGATCTCTCAGTTGCTTATTTAAGGGGCTATACCAGTGTGACACTTTCAAAAAATCGATTTTTTTTGCCATTTTCGACAGTTTATACTTCCAAGAATATCATGATCATTTATATCATTTTATCTTGCAGAAATCGATAGTTAAATCTTTAAACGAGTTTTTCTCGGAATGAGATTTAAAAAGTTTGCTGACATTGTAACTCGAAGAGCAATTATTCGATTGACTTGGAATTTGAATGGAGTACTCTTGAATATATTTACTCTAAAATGACGTAGGATATTTTTTATTGGATGAAAATTGACGATTTAGCATTGAAAAAAACGACCATTTTATAGGCAAGAAAACAAATTTTTTTTTCATAACTACGCCATTTTGTTAGATTTTGATATTTATCGAAAATCCTACGTCATTGTATAGGAAATACCTTTCAGTTTAACGACATTTTTTCCTTTTTCGGTTTCAGCTACTCAATCGGCCGGAATCATGTCAGCAGTGAAGGAACTTTTTTTTGGCGCCTCCGAAGGTAGCGCATAAGTCGCTTGGATCTCAATATTTTGCCATGAAAAACTTTTGTAATATAGGTCAAATATAGCCAAATATATTCTTCATTTTCCGAAAAATTTAATTAACTACTTTTCTTCTAAAAAATCCCCCTAATGTTCAGCGTTCACAGTGGTATAGCCACTCAATGTTATTTTGGATTTATGAAATATTCTATGCCTTTAGTAGACGGGCATTGATGCCTTGTACCAACACTTGAATAACACACCAAATACGCATATGGCAGGTCGTTTCTAATAATATTGTACCAGTCACCATTAACATCGTCGCAAATCACAGGCAACATTTTTAATCAATCTATACATATTTCAGTTCGCTATTAGAATCTTGGGGAAGTAAGGTAAATGTCCCTATTATTGAACAGCTAAGGATCTGGGGAATTGAATTCGGTGAGAAAAAAAATATAAAATCAAGAAGAAACCATCGCTTTCATGTTCAAATGATACTTTGATATTCTTACTTTCGAAAAATCATCCTTTAAAATATTTTTAAATGATTTCAAATAAAAAAAAGAATAACAATGTGAAGCATGCAAATGTCCCGATTATTGAACACTGGAAGTGCCTATGTTTCTAATATTGAACAGGCATGTCCCAGTTATTGAACACTCTCGAGAATTCTTTTTCCGTTCTGAAAATATTATTTTGGGTACAATATTAAGAAATAAAAGCAAAACCAAACACTTAAATAATCTTTTATTAAACGTGTAAAAATAAAAAAATATATATTCAGTCTCTTTTGACAGGTTTTTGGTTCATTCGCATTTGGTTTATTTTTACTTTTCAAGTCGAACTTTATTTTATTTTTATTTTCAGCTTCCTCGTTTTTTTGTTGTGTTTTTGTTTGATTTTGTCGCAGCTTGGCTCCCTGAAATATCGGAGGGCAAAAAATATTGAACATTACATTCGTGTTTTTAGGTTACATTTAGGTTATATTCTCCTTTTACTTTTCTTTTAATGTTTATTGTACGAAAATACAAATAAAAAATATATTTGACGATCTTAGAGTTATTAACGAACAAAATTTTCATTCGGATTTATTCAACGGATTTATTCAAACAAAAACGTACAGTTCTTGTTTCAATAAATCCAATTCACATGATCTGTCACACGGTAACTGTCTCGATGTTTTGACGGGTTTAATGACGCCATCTTGGAGAATTCGAGTGTTCAATAATTGGGTCACACTGCATTTTCTATGTCCCAATAATCGAACACCGTATTTTTTTAACAAATAATCAATAAATAAAAAAATTGAATCGTTATTCGTAAGAAATTTTCTGAGGAACCTAAAACGCCTTTACTTTTTGAGATGCGTCAGTTTTTGAATTTTTTATGCCCCTACGCATGAAGCGGCGCGTCTTAGCAAAAACGATAAGCAGTTACCACGAGACGTCAAATCGGGTCACCGTTGCTGATTAAATAATTTTTGTCTCTATTAATTAAAGCTTTTTTTGCACAAGTAAGGTAACATTTCGAAAGCTAAAAGTTCCATATAAGTAATAAAATGTTTATAAATAAGTAAATGCATGCAGGTGAATGAGAAATAATAAAAATAGAACATAGTGTTCAATAATTGGGACCTGTTCAATAATTGGGCCATTTACCTTACATGTTTTATAGTATCATGGAATACCCATTTTATGAAAACCTACTATATCGTATATAGCATTGAAGAATAAACGTACGTTCGTAAGATTGGTGATTGCTGTTAACGTATGTGCATAATTCATGCAACTGATAAAATATCAATAAGCAGTACACTTTTGACAGTAACCATAGCTATAAAGTATTATTGTCCCATCAGGGAAATATAAAATGTAGTTAAAATATGATTGAGAACACGGTACATTTCTCTCCGTGTATCAATCGGTATATGACTATTCAGCGCGACAGCAAGTCCGAGCAGTCTTCGTTTGGGTTGAAGGCTGCAGTTTTCCTCAAAAATGGCAGGAACTGGAGCAATTTGGGTGGATGTTGCATCTATATGTGTCGGTTGATCTCTCGTCGCCCGTACACATAACGGCCAACCACTTACCGTTACAAATGACGTCTCGATCCGATTCAGCATCGATCTTCGAATCCCTCTC
This sequence comes from Ophion obscuratus, assembly GCA_964007375.1. NCBI lineage: Eukaryota > Metazoa > Arthropoda > Insecta > Hymenoptera > Ichneumonidae > Ophion > Ophion obscuratus. The sequence goes on from OZ023319.1 coordinate 30,356,607, forward strand.
TTCCCTTCGCCCATAGCACATACCTGTACACACACATTGATATCCGCGGGCTCAGAGCTGGGTCTCGGTCTGCTGCTTGATGTCGACCCACACAACCTCGCCCGAGCCCTATAAATTCTAACGATACGCCGTTTTTCTTTCTCCTCAGCTTTTCGTCGTTCCTCACCAGCACACACGACCGGACTCCATTCCCTTTTGATACACGCAAGAAAGACGCGGATACATTCACACGTACACGATGTATCCTCCTGATAAATAGTAGTTTGCCTGGCCGTGCTGTTATACTCGGTGGCCGTTCTTCTTCTTTCTCGGTCTTGAATTCCGTTAGTTCCGCGCAATGCGAGCCCGTGACAGTGTGCGTACCTGGATCTAACGTACGTGTGCGCGCGTGTTCGATGTTCAGCAACTGTCTCTTTCTCCCGATGATACAACGACCAAGTACAAAGTCGATTACCATACGCTAATGGCCGCGGCGTGCCTCTCTACCGCCGATCTATCGTTTTGCTTTACCGTTAGATAGCTCCATTATTTTATTACGCAATCGAATGGCGAAGTTGCCGGCGTTACACGGACACACACGTACACGGATAGCTCGTTATACTTTTATCAAAACTGTCTGCGCGATTGCCGCTTGTACCATTGTGTTCTTGCGGTCTTGTTTTTTTTTTTTTTTTCGTTGTATCCTTTTTTTGTCCACGGCGTGCGTCGTTATACCGTAACATTCCGTTGGGTGAGGAGGAGCATGTGCACGGGGTGACGGTGGGAGATTATTTAACGGGCCCTCTCGTGAAATATGTTGACCGCAGAGAGAACTGCGGTCGCGAATTCGTGATGCTGGGTGGATCTCGAGGCTACGCTTCTTCGTTGGGGATCGAGGATGGATGGCTTACCGAAACGCTGCTATGATGATGCAACATTGAACGCAACATTGCGCCGTTTGCCTTGACGGGGTCCCGTGAAAAATTTGCCGGCCGACGCTTGGTGCGATATTCAGCATCAACCACTAATAACCAGTGTTGGTCCCTTATACGGGCCAATGATTTGGCCATGATTCTGCCAGTGCTCGTTTGAAGCATGGAAAACCAACGAACACCCAACCTTCCCGTGCAGAAATTTTGGCAGGGATACAGCTGGATTCTGACTTGTATCCCGGGCTCCCAGTCGGGATCTAGTCCGATATCGGATCAGATTCGAAGACTAAATGTAAGATCCGTAAACTGGATTCCATTAGGGATCCAGAACCGGATACTTTAATGACTCTAAATAGATTTCCCATGGAATCATTGAGGAATCTGGGAAGGATCACGGGTGAATACAGGCTGAAATAAAATGTCAAAAATGGAATTATGACCTGTTAAATTTATTATAAAAATAAATAACATTTATAAAGTTTTGGTGCATTAAACTATCAGTAAAAAAAAAATTTGTCCGAAGATTCAAATGGCAGATCGCGCTCATTGCGAGATTTTGATGTGAATTAAAAAAAATTCACATCAATATCTGTGAATGCAAATGTATTGACAAGAAATTATAAATACAAAAAAATTCACAAAATTAGTTGTGAATTTTTTCGTATTTGAGACAAATTAAAATAAAATTTAAAATGATTAGATTAAAATTTGCGCCAAAAGTGAGTTCGTACGTATTTTGAGAGAAAACATTGCCTCGAGGCAAAGAAATTTTTGCACATAACTTTCTGTGCGAACATTTCTTTGCCTCAACACAATGTTTTCTCTCAAAATACGTTTACACTTGTGGTGTAAATTTTAATATAACTGTCGTGAATTCGATTTTTATTTTCTTCAACTTAAGGAAATTCACAACTCATTTTGTGATTTTTTTCATATTTATAATGTAATATTTGAAACTCACAACTTTTTTTGCAAAAATTTCTTTGCCTCGACGAAATGTTTTCTCTCGAAATACGTAAGAACTCACGGTTGGTGTAAATTTTAATCTAATCATTGTGAATTTGATTTTAATTTGTCTTAAATACATGTTTATACCCACCGACATGTCGGTGGGTACAAACACAGACTTTTACCCCAAAACCGGTATCCCGGTTAGAATCCAACTTGCATCAGTATCGGAATATGTACGACGACGATGGAATAATTTTGAAAATTTTGGCATCACGTGTATTTTCGGTATTACTATATAATTCCTATCTATAGATAGGAATTTTATAGATAGGAATCTATAGACAGAAATTCCTATCTATAGATAGGAATTCCATAGTAATACAGAAAATACACGTGACGCCAAAATTTTCAAAATGATGCCATCGTCGTCGTACATATGCCGATACTGATGCAAGTTGGATTTTAACCGAGATACCGGTTTTGGGGAATCCATGACAAATCCTGATCGGGATTTGATCGGACATAGGGTATCCCGGTCAAAATTTCTGCATGGGTATTTCCCAACATGGGACAAGGCGTTAAAAAACCACGAATGACCTGCTTTACTTGTTTGCCTCATAAAATAATTTGGCTATTCTTAATCCTCAAAGCATTAGTTATCGTAATCCCGGTATTTATGATAAGCATTGTTATCCTCGTTGATTATCGTTGGTGAAATGAATGCTTTTAATGATGAATAGAATTACAACGGATGTATTACTTTCATCCCAATCAATTATAAATATCTTTGATGAGGTGAAAAGCAAAGTAGCTTTTCTTTACTTCTTAAAGACAGGCACCACTTTTCAAAACATGTCAATGTTCTGGCCTGGTAGACATTACGTGAAGATGTACTTGCTCGCAATGTATCCCGGCCAGAAGATCGTAATTTCTAAACATAGAGGATAAGCCGTACAAAACGCTTTTGCGATCTTCCTGGCTTGTTCCATGCGAGGGCCGGGTCAGATATATCAGACAAGGCAAGTCTGGTCAGGGCAGGACATAAAGAAGGGAATACCTGGTCACATTTCTGCACGGGGTTGTCTCGAAACACTGTTTTGTAAGCCGGTGGACATGATATCTCGAGAACCACTCGATGGATTATTTCCAAATTTACAGGAGATACGATGAGAACAATTGAAAGGTCGTTGACGATCTTACTTTTTTCGAAATCGATTTCCATTTTTAATAGTCACGTTGAAATGACAGCTTTTTTCATCGATGTTGTGTGCTCGAATTTCAATTTGTCGCCGCGTTGTTTAAAAAAATGATTTTAAAAATCGACGATCGTCAACGACTCGTATTTATTGTTAACTTGAATAACTCGTTTGGTTTTTCGATTTCGGAGAGACCGCTTGAGCTGGAGACTGTCCACCGCCAAACGTCACGAAAAAAATGTCTTATCATCTGCCTGCGGTCATGTGTTTGAAGTTTTTCTGTATTTTTTGGTGATTTTTTCTAAGCGCTCTCAATATATGTACCTTTGTTTAAAAAAAAATGCGTTTCTTTTTCGCCAACCGTCTCCCAGAAAAAAATCGTCATTTGGGAATTTTTTTCGGTAGGTAGATGCAGCCACTTAATGAAGAGACACTTGTCATTATAATTTCGAGACTCGGTCTACAGTGCCACTTCTGTTTGTTTAAATTGACAATTCCTAGCTTGCCTGGGCTCGTATCTGCCATCCTCAAGGCGACCGGCTGCTTCGCCACCGAACCATGATAAATACCGTCAATTGAGGATCCCGTTAAAACTCATCATCAAGTCCAACCTGCGTCCTTGCAACTTTATTATCTCCACGCCCCATTTTTTCGGAGCTCGCTCGCTATCGTGTGCTCAAAGGGCTATTGGCAATGGCTTTAAAAAACTCCCCTCATAGGCTCAATAAAATTCGGAACGATTACCTTACGGCGGAAACAAAATTAAGTGGAAGCAAATAAACGCGCTCGAGGGAGAGTGGCCCGTTAAAAATAATTTCGCGACACTCGCTGTCCCTCTCTCATTCTCTCTTGCGTACATCATTAAACGTCTCTCAAGGGACGGAAATAAATGGTCGAGCTTGCGACAGAGAGAGAAAGAGATACTAGGGAGAGAAAACGAGTGAGAACTATGAGACGCGCGGGGAGTTTTGTCGAGAGAAACGACAAAGAGGATCCAAAGAGTTGAAAAAGAAGTGGTATGAGGCTTATGTGGCGAAGCAAGAGCATCTCTTCGTAAAGTTTGGGGACGACGTGTAATGCGTATACACGTGTGCATCTACATATATATAGGGTGTCCCTCTTATCTCTGCCACCCGAAATAACTCGGTAATTATCGACGTCACGAACAAACGTTCCAGACAAACGTTGTACGGTGTGAAGGGGACCATCAAATGCGACCAATTTTTTTTTTTCGGTGGAGGCGCTGACCCAGAGTGAAGGTCACCTCCACTTTTTCAAATGGAATGGTACATTTTTTTTAACCATCTTGTAGAGCACCTCAAGCCGTATAAAAAACATTGGGGACTCAAAGTCGTTCAAGGTCATTCAAGGTCAGTATCGATGATACAAATCTAAAAATTTCGGATCACCACCAAATATTTGCTAGTGATCCGAGATATTCAGATTTGTAGTTCATTTTAATAGGTGACCTCGAATGACCTTGAACGACTTTGACGCCGTAATGTTTTTTACGCGTCTTGAGGTGCTCCGGAAAATGGTTGAAAAAATGTACCATTTTATTTAAAAAAGTAGAGGTGACCGTCACTGTGCGTCAGCGCCTCCACCGAAAAAAAAAATTGGTCGCACTTGATGGCCCTCTTCACACCGTACAACTTTTGTCTGGTACATTTTTTCGTGAAGTCGATAATTCACCGAGTTATTTCGGGTGGCAGAGATAAGAGGGACACCCTGTATGTGAATGTGCATACATACGATGTGTGTGACACGAAGAGATGCAACAGACGGACGGATAAATCACCCCTGTCTCTCGCGGTTTTCCCTTGCAGAGAGATTTTTAGATCTCTCTTTCGAACACGCAGCATCTTCTTGAGGCCTGTACGCAAGGAGAAGAGCCAGACAAAAATCGTCCAAAAATTCGTTTACCCTCCCGTGGACGCCCACGGTGAGGCCTTTTGCTGCAATTTTGCTGCTGCCTTAAACAAATAAAAGGAAGAAAGAGCTTGTGTCGTCGCCTCGTTTGGAAAACGAAAAGAAACAGAGAAACATGGATTTCAACCCTCTTTGTTCGTTGAGCTAACAACGCTACAGCAATATCGTCGACGCATGCGTGCGTAAATAAAATAAATCGCGTTAAGGGGAAACGTTCGTCGCGTTATCTCTTTTTCAATGTTTTTCTAACCTACTTAATTTTCTCGTTTAAGACGCAGAGTCTTTGCAACGCTGCTTTACGGTGACCATCATCATTGCGAGTATTACAAACGGGAGCGGGAAGCAGTTTTAGTGTCAAGGGACATTACTTTGGTGCCCACCTTGAATTTCGGTGGAATTCATGTACATGGTAGAGCATCAAAGGCTATTGGATACTTTTTTCTTAGGACAAAACGGTTTCAAGGGGTGAAAACATCTCTTTGAGTGAAGCATGTCAAGGGCTGATTTTGCAATTTCACCCGCAAGCAGTCCACTGATTTCAGTAAAACGGACACGAAAATTCTTCTAATAGTACAGTAGTGCTGTATATTGGAATCGGAAAAAATTAGAAGAAGGTTAGTTTTTTGGCAGGTTATTATATAGGTGCCGCGGGTACTAAATCCAAGTTTGCCTGAAAATCGGGGTGTACGGTTTTTTAGGGGATGAAAGGGGATGAGGGTGGATTATTGCCAAACTACAACCCCCACGAGGTCGGCGCCGGGAGACAAAATGTTCAGGAAAATCCGGGTTTTATTTTTGTTCACAGCGCCAAAGTCGTGAAAGTTCATTTTGGGGGTGAAAAAGTAGGATGTAATTTTGAAAAATTAGTTTTCATTCGATAACTCTTCAGGAAAAATTCATACAATTTTTGTTCAAATGGAACCGGTGTAGGCCTTAAAAAGACGCGTCGATTGAGTATTCGATCATCCCTCTCCAATAATATCTTAACCCGCAAAAGAATTGTTGAAGTATAAAGAAAAAAATTGGTTATTGAACAACTCAAAAACAATCGATTTTTCGGGGATGGTTTAAATGTACGAAACGTAGAGAATAATTTTCTCTATATTTTCGTTCCTATGGAACACCCTTGAATTTTGCTTTTTCAAACCCCTCTCAGGGGTTGAAAATTCAAAATGAAATTCTGGGAAAACCATTGACCGAAAATAAAGAGATGCGAATTTGGCGCTATGGGCAAAAATATAGTCGAGGGTTCAAGCTACAAATTCTCTTACGGAGGCGAATTTATGCAGTCAATAGTTTTCCTAGAATTTCATTTTGAATTTTTAGTCCCCGAGAGGGGTTGGAAAATCAAAATTCGGGGGTGGTCCATAGAAACGAAAATATAGAGAAAATGATTCTCTATATATCCTACATTTGAACCATACCCGAAAAATCTATTGTTTTTGAGTTATTCAATAAACAATTTTTATTTTGTATTTTAACCATTTTTTTCTGGGTGAAGATATTATCGGAGAGTGATGATCAAATACTCGATCGACGCGTCTTTTTAAGGGGTACAACGTCCCCATTTGAACAAAAAGTGTACGATTTTTTTCTAAAGAGTTATTGAATTAAAACTGATTTTTCAAAATTTCAATCCACTTTTTCACCCCCAAAATGAACTTCCACAACTTCGGCGCTGTGGACAAAATTAAAGCCCGGATTTTTCTGTACATTTTCTCTCACGGCGCCGACCTCGTAGGGGTTGTAGTTTAGCATTAATCTACCTCCATCTCCTTTCATCCCCTAAGAAAACCCTACACCCCGATTTTTAGGCAAACTTGGATTTAGCACCCGCGGCACCTACAAAATCACCTGTCAAAAAAATAGCCTTCTTCTAATTTTCTCCGGTTCCGGGATTTTTCAGCGACAGCACGAATGTACTATAATGCAAAACGGGCCCAGAAAAAAAACAAAAATTAAGGGATGAACCGTCCCTTTATTTTTCTTTCTCTCACCCCACATTCGTAGGGGTGCATTGAATTGAACGTAACGGATAACAACTTGATGGGCAGGGGGAAAAAATTAAAGTTTTTTTTTAAGGAAAAACGGTCTCAACGGCTGAAACCATCCCTTAGAGTGAAGCACGTCAAGAGATGATTTCTCAATTTCACCTGCAAACAGTACACTAATTTCAGTGTAACAGAAACTAAAATTCTTTCAATGCAAAACGGGCCGAAAGAAAAAACAAAAATTAAGGGATGAACCGTCTCGTCATTTTTATTTCTCTCACCCCACATTTGTAGGGGGTGCATTGAATTTAATTTAACAGTGAACACCTTAAAGTGGAGAGGGGAGAAAATTAAAGTTTACACATTTTTGTGGGAGAGCCAGCTCAAGGGGGTGAACCACATTCCACACATTTTCGACGATTTTCCATGAAAATTGAGGGTTTTGGGGAAATGAATGGCGAATTCGGATTTAGGCGGCAAAAATAAATCGATACAGACGTGTAAAAAAAAATGTTGAATCCGATTTTTTTTTTCAGCCAAAAATAAGTGGCTTCACTGATTCGTCGATCATTCATTTTCGGTTTGGATTGGGAACTCCGCTTCACGCGCATTCCCTTTGATATCGTTTCCTCTTCAAAATTCTGTTTGATTCATGAAGATCCGATTATTTTACGATTTTCGGAAAAAATTCAAAGTCGAGCCATCGACTTTCGCGAATTTTTCCATACATGTCCCCTTTGCCTCTTTTTCGGCCATTTATCGAGAGCAGTTTTCGAGAGTACTAATTGAGATACTGGGATGAATCGACTGCCATTGTCTAAATCCACCAGATTGTTTTACAAAAAACCCCCGTTGAGTTTATGTCAGTCAAATCGAACCAAGGCATTAGCTGTTTGAAGTTTTGAGATTTTTTCAATTTTGGAAAAGTGGCCAAACGAGTCGAAACATTTATTTTCGACTTCGAAATAATTTCAAGCCTCTATACGATGGAAAATGTTACGTTAATTATGAATGTCATCGAGTTTTCGTCGAAAGCTCAAAATTACGAAGGATACACGCGAAAATCGTGTTTTTTTTTACATTTTTGACGATTTTTGAATTTAAATAATGACAGCTTCAGAGATGACTTCGTATTCAGGGGGTAAAAATACATTGATAGGGATTTATAAGAAAATATTGAAAAACTGAATTGGTTTCGCATTTTGGCCAAAAATAAGTGTTTTCACTCAATCACCACTCATTTATTTTTCATTTCGATTTTAAACTCCTCTCTACGCGAATTCTCGTCGAAATCGTTTGCTCTTAAAATTGCCCCCTGATTCATCGAGCTCCGATCATTTTTCGAATTTTGGCAGAATTCACCAGACGAACCTTTTTGAAAGAAGGAAGTTTTTACCAACTTTCCATACTCTAAACATCATTTTCGTGTTCGTAGAAATATTTTGAATCAGCATACAAATTTTAAAGACAGAAAAATACAACCACAATAAGGAACTCTAGGTAAGGGGTTACCCCCTTAAACTAGCTATCCGGCAAAAATGCAAAAACGCATAAATTCTATCCCCCCCTTTAAAGTATTACTCGCTTAATTTAATTTAGTGCACCTTTTGAATGTGGGGTGAGAGGAAGACTTTTTAAAAAATGTAACCATAGTGGATTCGGGATCGCTTTGCATTGGGAGATTTTTCAGGTCACCTTCATTGAAATTGGTAGACTGTTTGCCAATTAAATTGCAAAGCCAACCCTTGACAATAAGGGGGGAAATGCCTTTAGTCGAGGAAAAAAGTTTGCTGATTTTCATGACTTTTTTTTTAACTCTTTGAAGCATACATTTTTCTTTACGTGCAATTGGTTTTTAAATTTTCGGCAGATTCAATATCGTCGTTTGATGACAGCGAAAGTTGGTACTCGGGGGTTTTCGGGGTCGCTGTTGCATGAAATAAGCTCCCCAAAAAAAAAATAGATCATCAAATTTGGAAAAAATCCTATAGTTTTTGCCATTTACAGCCGCCATTTTCATTTTGACGATTTAAACTTCGGGTTTGTATTCAATGGATCAAAAACCAATTTTTTACCCATTTTTTTGGTTTTGGTTTACCTGCTAGATTAGTCGTAATCAGATTTATGATGTAAAAAGTTCGTTTCTTTTGCACTTTCATTATTGATGACACCCGCTACATGAAAAATAAAAATTTAGTAGGAATGTTTAGTAGTTATTGACATATTTAATTAAAAAACACTTTTGAATCGTCAAAATCTGAATCGAATTAGGTGTAACACCAGTGTTACACTATGCCGCAAAGGGTTAAGGGGTAAATTTCGTCACTATTTTTGAGATCTAGGATAGGCTTTATTCTTACTTTTGCCTCTTAGATCGCATTATTATTTATTTATTAATCTTTAAAAATGGGGGAGGTATGGCATGCTCTTCTAAACTGCATTTTCAAAACTGGCGTGGCGCAAAGCTTAAGAACTAATGAACCGATACTGAGGAAAATTAATATAAATCTTTCTAACCTTATTGTCTAAAAAATAAACCTATATGTTTTTGAAAATTAAAAACCAGTATTTCTTAATGCAAAATGTACCCATTTTTTCGGTAAATTCAATGTTTTTGTTTCAAAGCGTACCATTTCATCGATTTTCAATATTTATTATTTGTTATTGGTTCATATTCTGCGTATGAGTATTGACGAAAGAATAATCTTCGTTGGTTTTTTTTTCAGATTAATCCCGCCGACGTTACGTGTCACGCCGTCTGGCAACATCCACCATCATGGCCATTACTCTCCATTGTTAAAGATTAATTTAAAAAATACCATGTAACAGCCAAAAGTAGTAATAAAAAAATAGCCTAAATTTCAAAAAATGGTGACGAAATCTTGCCTAAAAAATCATGAAAATCAGACATTTTTTTTCACGCCTCGAGGATCTCCCCTCGTAAAACTATTTTTCCGCCGATGAAGAAATACGTATCTAATAGTTTTCCATGCTACATCATATACATGAGTTTAAAAAAATCCAAGTCGGATACTAAAGTGATGTTGTTTGTGAGTTTGCGATATTGACGCGACTGAAATTTGGTGAACACATTAGGAAACGAGTGGTTGTAGGTAACACAAATTTCGCGAAATCCCAAAAACGCTCCTAAAAAAAACATTACGAATAATAATAGAAATAAAAAAATTATGTGTATAACAATTCCCAAGAGTAGTTCGTAATTCTAAGTCCGGACAATAATTCGTCAAGCCGAAATGATCGAACAGTTTGAAATAGGAAATATCGAGAAAAAAAAACTTCCAACAAATCTTTATTCTTTATTCTTCGATCATTCACGAAAGTAACTGTCTACCATCGTGCAAGTCGTTTACCCTATATTCGTAATAAGTATTACGATACAAACTTCGATACTAATAATGACGATCGTAAAAAAATTAAGGAAAGCCTCCTTGCGCGTTTATTTATAGATTGCATCTATCTCGCGGTGAATCGCGTACACATATATAAATATACAATTGGGTAGGTATTGGACGAAATGCGGAGTGAAAGCCAACAACCTTGATTTAATAATAAAGGTTGCTACAGCCCCTACGTTCGAGGCGTGTGGGCGAGAGTTCTTAAAAATAGAATCGCAAGCGACCGAGCCACGTTTTGTTCTAGCGTGAGTGACAATACTTAAAGAACTACACGTATGTATATACACGGTGTTAGGAAGGTCGATGCAAAGCTTTAAGGGGGTGATATGTCACCTCTTTAGGAACGTGTCTAACCTAGGTGACCTTAGTCCAACGTCTAGGGATTTCGAGTTATCATGGTAAGTGGGATTTTTGGAAAATTCCCCAAAATTAGGTACTAACTCGTTCATAATGTTCAAACGAACAGTAATTGGTAACTAAAAACTTATTTGGGACGTGTTGAATAATTAAAAACTTCTCAGAAAACAAAAATACCGAGTATGTTAAGGGGCCAGGGCACTTTGAAAATTTGGAAAAATCGAAAGCAAGCAAGACTTGAAGAAATCGACGATGATGAGCAATCAGAAGGGATTTTGTACGGTGCAGGAATTGCCGATTGAGTTTAGGTAAGAGTTTTTCAAAGTATAAACTTCAAAAGCGGTTTTCTCGAAACAACGTTTTCAAAATCTAGCTCCATCGTATCTCTAAAAATAATAAAGCGACTCTCTTGAAATTTGAACCACATATTGTAAACATGATTCGCAACAAGATGACCCTCGATGGTTTTAAAATTTTTATTGTTACACTTTTTTTTGCGAAAAACTGCTAAAAACGCGTTTTTTTTTACTTTTTTCGTTTTTCATCTGCCATTTTTTTCACTTTTCGATAAAACTTTACATCCGAGGGTCATTTTGTAGCTGGTGTCATACTGAATCTAATGGACTTTGATTTTTTTTGTTTCAGACAAGCCGTTTCCGAGTTGTGATGGAGCTACCTAGCCCACCTATTTTTGAGGCGTTACGTTAAACTATAATTTTTGTAAGACTTTATTTATCAGGCCCAACAACTTTTATATTCATATATTTTATAAAATCCTCAAAAAAATCGCGAAACTAGCCTTTTTACGTGGCTCCAAAGTGGACTGGCCCCTTAAGGCCTTAGGCCACCGTAACGGGTATAAAATAATGTGCGAATTTAACAATTTTTTTCGTATGAAAAAGTGATTCACTCATAACATTAATTACACATCTATTTAATATGAATATCAAGCTGTAAGATTTTTTCGATGTTCAAAATGGCCGACTACTAATATTTTCTTTTGATATCTTTTTCTTTAGGCGCTCCGCGGCGTGACATTTAGCCTCTACAAGTTTTATACCTAGGACAAAAAACATACATTCTCGTCAATTTACATTAGAATACCTACAGAAGTACGTACGGAATTTCAAAAATATTGTTTTTTTTAAGTTCTACGTATTTGACCTTAAGAAATGAATTTTCAGTGAAATATTTCGTTATAACTGCTCATAAAATGAAAAGTTTACGATTAGTCAGGAATTCCGTACGTACTTCTCTGCGAAATGCAATTAGGAACATAACTTTTAAATTTGAAGTAAATCGAGTGAAAATTGTTGAAGTTATTTGTCACGCCAATTGGAAAAAAATCTGTTACGAGAAGTTTCGAGTAGTCGACCGTTTTGTACGTCGCAAAAAAAAACAAATATTTATTTTCTAACAGCTTGATATTCACGATGTGTAATGAACTTTCCGATGTGTAATGAATGTGTAATGAATGTGTAATGAATTTATTTTCTAACAGCTTGATATTCATCGATGTGTAATGAACTTTATGAGTGAATCACTTTTTCATATGATAAAAAATTGTTAAATTCGCACATGATTTTGTACCAGTTACTGTGGCCTAAGGCCTTAATGCTAATTAAAAAAAATAGTATTAACATACGAGGTAAACGAGTTAGTACTTAATTTTGGAAAATTTTCCATAAATCCTACTTACCATGATAATTCGAAATCCTTAGACTTTGGACTAAGGTAACATCGGTTCCTAACACCCTGTATATATATATATATATATATATATATATATATATATATATATATATATATATATTCATGTAGGATCCGGATCAGATTGGGGTAAAATAAGGAATGAAAATCAAAGGGAAAATGAACAGAATATTTATTAGGAATATGACACGACGTGTTTCTATGACATCTAGAGATGCTCTGCTCTCTTTTCTTGCTCTCGTTTTCTTTTATCATTGTGTATCTCGTCTTCTTCTATTATTCACGGAAGACTTGCGGTCGCTCGCGAATAAGACAGATGCTCACGAGCCTCAAAGCCCCTCTCCTACATTCATATATTTATTTAGTTCGCCTTCCCTTCCTCTTTCCAACTTTTTACTTCATCCCTCGAGTCGTTGCATGCTTATCGTGCATATGCACTTTGAAGACTTGATTGCGCTAATTTCGACGACCAACGCACGCAAGTAGTTACGCATTCAAGAAAGACAGAGAGAGAGAGAGGGGGAGAGAGAGAGAAAGAGAGAGAGAGAGAGAGAGAGAGAGAGAGAGAGAGAGAACATCGAGAAAATGTAGGAAAATTACACCAAGCACAACCGTGTAAAAATAAAATGATACAAACCCGTAAAACACGTATCAATACCACTAATGGACATTCATTTCATCATATGCGGGTCAGGGTTGAACGAATTTGCAAACTCGTTCCAATCGTCAAATGGTCATTCACCCATACGTCCATTAATTCAATTCTTCGATACACGAACGCTCAAGGCCGAATGTGTGCAAATTATTTTTCAAGTCGACTGTCATTGATGCCAAAGGCCATCATTCGTTGAGGGTTGATGGTAATTGGCACCGACGAAATTACTCGTTGCGAACGATGGAGATCTGGTGAGTAATGATTAAACAACCGGTTCGAACAAATCTTCGATCGTTGTGTACTGCTCAAAATTCATTGCAGTGGGAGTTTTTGGGATCAGATATATGATAAAATGACCTGACATTTTGAGTTGCGAGCCATTTCTTCGTGGCGAACGTAGAGTACTAATCTTTGACAACTGGCATCTGGAAGTATTGAGGTTTAGTCATGGAGAATTACACCATCGAGCAACGCATAGAAATTAGTACTTGCTGCATTGTTACTGTATATTTATTGCAGACGAAGTTTCATGGTCGTTTTATCTCGCGCCGTGGCGATGTGAATTGACCACCAAGATGGTGCGATTTGACGCCATTGGTCTTTTTTCTTGGGAGTTTTCTGAAAGGCGAAGTGTATGCCAATGATCCACATACCATTTCGGAGCTCAAGGAAGCAATTCAACACACCATTGATGAAATCAGTCCGCAATTATGCCAAAATGTAATGGAAAATTGCGTCAAATGAGTGATCAGTTTGCAAACAGGGATGAGGCGGCCATTTATCGGATATTGTGTTCCGGACATAACCTTCATGTTTGTACCTTGTCTTAAGGCCTTACCCCCACTTGTAGCGCAAAAAGGCCGTTTTCATGAATTTTTTTAAAGAAAACTACAAAACTTTTTTAATCGATCAATATACCATCTTAAAGAACACATCTTGAAGAACTTTCAGTAATTTTTTTATTGAAAAATATTACATTGTTTAGTGGCAAATAATGTTGCGTAGTGGCGTCAATGAAATAATGTTTTTATATACACGGTTTGCGGTGACCAACATTGCGGCGAAGTGGATCATCTGAAAAAAAATGCGGATGGATTTAGTCAAATATAAGTATAAACTAGTCTTTAATCGAAGGATTTTAAAAAAATATTCATTTTTCACAAAATGGCGGACAGTCAAAGTTAATGGTTCGATTTTAACGAAAAAAATCGAACGATTAAAGACTACATTTTTATGTATTAAATAAGCCTGCAAAATTTCAAGAAGATCGGTTCATTAGTGTTCGAGTAATCTTTGTCACCGACTTCAGAAATGCCATTTTGAGAAAAACGCGTTTAAGGGAGCTTTCCAGTGTGAAATTTTCAAAAAATCGATTTTGTTTTTTTTTGCTTTATCGAATAGTATACACTCTTCCCATCGCTTCTTTGGCATCGCTGATTGACCGTAATTAAACGATTTACCTAAAATTTCCTCACTTGAAACTTTGAACGCGTTTTTCTCGAAACAGCATTTTTCAAAACGGTGTCCAACTTGGAGGGCAGAGTTTTAAAGATATCGAGTTAAATTTTTTACACAATATTCTTAACGTCATTGTTTATCGTACTATGGAAGCTTTTTTTTTGTTTGACATCTTCCTATTTTTTGTAAAAAAAAACTGCCAAAAAAAAATGCTAAAATCGATACTTTTTGTTCAAACCGGCGCCATTTTTGCAAAAAAAAAAAGCCTCCATAGCACGAAAGCCAATTATATACCGATCAATAATCTTTTTGTGTTTTTTGTTTCAGATCAAAATTGTGACCCCCAACGTGGACACCACATCCAAGTGCATTTTCTGCAACAATTGTTTCATCATTTTTATAGATATTAATTAATAAATAAATCGATCTTTACAAAATTGTTTTGTATTCTTCAATACCCAATTAATATACAAAAAAAACCAGACCGATTAGATTATTTTTTCTTTAAAAAAAAAAATCGCGAAAAACAGCGATTTTTCGGGCTGTCACACTGGAAAGCTCCCTTAAAGTTTCAATTCAGTTCACACGAAGAACGGATTCTTCTCTTTCAACGCTCATATCTCAGTCAATTTTGTTCGGATCGACTTGACATTTTCAGGACATATTCTCAGATACTTATACTTCAAAAAAATGCAATAAAAAAATTGATTTTTTCAAAATCGCAAGTGGGGGTAACCCCTTAAGGCCTTAGGCCACAGTAACGGGTATAAAATCATGTGCGAATTTAACCATTTTTTCGTATGAAAAAGTGATTCACTCATCAAATTAATTCCACATCTATTTAGTATGAATGTCAAGCTGTTAGAAAATATATATATATTTTTTTCGATGTACAAAATGGCCGACTACTCGAACCTTTTCGAAACAGCTTTTTTCCAATTGGCGTGACAAATAACTTCAACATTTTTCACTTGATTTACTTCAAATTTGAAAGTTATGTTCCTAATTGCATTTCGCAGAGGAGTACGTACGGAATTACTGATTAATCGAAAACTTTTCATTTTATGAGCAGTTTATGAGCAGTTATAACGAAATTTTTCACTGAAAATTCATTTCTTAAGTTCAAATACCTACAACTTTTGAATAAAACATTTTTTTAATTCCGTACGTACTTCTCTAGGTATTTTAATGTAGATTGACGAGAATTTTTGTTTTTTACTCGAGGTAAAAAATTGTTGATGCTAAATGTCACGTCGCGGAGCGCCTAAAAAAAGATAACAAAGGAAAATATTAGTAGTCGGCCATTTTGTACATGGAAAAAAAATATATATATATTCTGTAACAGCTTGATATTCATAGTAAATAGATGTGTAATTAATTTTATGAGTGAATCACTTTTTCATACGAAGAAAAATTGTTCAATTCGCACATGATTTTATACCCGTTACTGTGGCCTAAGGCCTTATAATAAAAATATTCGTACTTGTCAAATAAATAATACGTTTTATTGGTAAAAAAATGTCAGGTCATTTTGAGACACTCATTCGGTGTGAAATGATAGAGATAGAAGAGCTCATCAGAAACAACACTTGTAACTACTCCGTTACCTAGGTACATTCTGCATAAGCTGCGACTCGTATGTGTCAGTGATTGTGTAACGCTCACGTTTTTCTTCGGGTCTCACGTGCCTCGTTTATCCGTGCGGTATGCCACATGCCTATAGGGAAAAGCCCATTACAAAGACGACGGAGCTACTGGACGGATTCACCGATACATATATATCAGTATGTGTGTGTGTGGGCAGTCAAGCGAGCTGCTTCTTTTAGGGCACATATTTTTCAATTAAGGGGTTATGCCTAGATGTAAAAGTCAAAAAATTTCCCTTTTTTCAAAACCAATATATTTTAGCATTATATCATGTTATAAAAGTTCCCTGAAAACTTCAACGTCATTGGATAAAAATTGGCAGATTTATAGGCTGTTATGTCGGCGACCGTCGGAACGCTCGGAGTGTCGTACGAAACTTTAAACGCTTTTTTCTCGAAAGTACGTTCTCAAAGTCGGTAAGGAAAATATCTCAAAAACAACTGCATCGATTTTTCGGAAATTTTTAGGATTTTCTTTAGATGTAAAAATATAGTATTTGATTGAAGGATTTTTTAGCCAATGTATAGTTTGAATTTGATAAACCAAAAATGGGGCCGGATTGAAATTCCGAACTTTGAATGATCAGAACGCTCAAAACTCCGAAAGAATACTCCCTCGAAAGATCAAAACTCCGAAAGAATTTTACACGAAAGACCTAAACACTGAAAATCTGAACACCGTCAAAGTAATTCGGCTAGGGAAGTTTTAAAAATTGAAAATTTTCAATAAATCGAAGAATTATTTCAATATATTTTTTTTATTGACAAGTGATTTTACGTCGATTTCGAAATTTGTCTGGAAAATGTTATACGTTCTACATCATTTACAGTCAACCGTGTAGACTTTCGCTGGCATTATTTTGACGAACTTTGTAATTTCGGAACATTAAGGGGAGATATACACCTAGGAGCCGGAAAAGGTCATTTTTGTGAATTTTTTCAAGGAAAACTATTTGAAATTTTGGATTGGGGTTTTAATTATCTAAAAGTATATACAATCAAAAATATGTTTCATTTTCTTTATTTAAAAATATCAAAAATATACAAGGATATTGTATGATCCTTGGAGCGTCGTAAAAAAATCTGCGTATACGGTACCCACTGGCGTTTCTTCAATCATCTAAAAAAGAAACCAAAAAGATTATTAAATTAGATACTATAATCTAGTACTTGTCATAGCCGATTTTGAAAATATCGATTTATGACAAAATGGCGGACGTTTGAACATAAATAGTGATTTTTGGGCAAAAAATTAGTTATTATTTTGCCCATAAAACAAAAACTAAGTAACGGAAAAAAAATCCTATGACAAGTACTAGATAATGGTGTATAGATTAACTACAAAAAACCTCAAGGCAATCGGTTTATTGGTTTTCGAGAAATTTTTAGTCCCGATTTGAAAAACGTGGTTTAGAGAAAAACGCGTTTGAAAATTTGGGAATAAATAAATCATGAAATTTGTCAACTTGCATGGATTCATGGATAGCAGGCCCATAGTGTAGGTCTTCTACGGTCGACGGAATGTTCATAGCTTCTAAATCCTCGACCTCGACCATCTAGGTGTATATCTCCCCTTAAAACTAGGAATTTTAAACCGTCGGCGCATTCAAAGTTCGGAATTTCAACCCGGCCCTCATGTCAAGATCAAGCCGGAGAAAGTCTATACAGTTGACTGTAAATGATGTAGAACGTATAACATTGTCTACACAAATTTCAAAATTGACTCAAAATCACTTTTCAATAAAAAAAAAAAAAAAAAAAAAATTCTTGAAATAATTCGTCGATTTATTGAAAATTTTGAAACTTTTAAAACGTCCATAGCCGAATTATTTTGACGTTTCAGATTTTCGGAGTATTAGTCTTTCGTGTAAAATTATTTCGGAGTTTTGATCTTGCGGGGTAGTATTCTTTCGGAGTTTTGAACCTTCTCATCATTCAAAGTTCGGAATTTCAACCTGGGCCCTGAAAAATGCCCACTTTTTTCGCAAAAATCAATACTTACCTTGAACACGCGCCACTTTTTTCTAAATTTGATATTTCGGAAATTCTTTCTCATAATCACAGGATAAACTAATATACCACCAACATCTGTTTGATTTGTTTATATTAGAGTACCTGGTTCAGAAAGGCATTGCTCACCGCAAAAAAACGTTTCCAAAAGGTGCTTCCTGAACATCGGCGGCCAATCAACTATAATTAAATATTTTTACACGAAAAATTACAGTGTCCTTTAGATGATCCTTTCTCAAATTCCTAATTTTTGTAGAAAATTCACGATTTTCTAAAAAATAATCCCAAAAATAAACTGTTTTCGACTCTTACAGCTAGGCATCCTTTTAATTGCACCTTTGCCAAAAAAATCAAAAAAATTAGAAATCAAACTGAGATTCGGAGAAAATAAATCGTAGACAAATAAAAAATAACGTGATGAAAAGTATTTATAAAATCGTCAATTAAACGCGAATAAAAAATTCGAATGATTTTTTTATGATTTCCGATAGAGTCGTGAATCCAGAAGCACAAAATTATTAAATTGTAGCCGGGTCGCCGAGCGTACTGTGGAACAAGCCAAATGGCATGAGGGCGGGGGGGGGGGGGGGCATAACGGTACCGATTTTTGCACGAGCGCGAATCTCTCCGAGGCGTGCGAACGTGACCATTAGATATGAACCTGTCAGGATAGAAAAGACGGCGTAGAGTCGGTATATTGTAATACCGTAATTTCTGGCTGCCTCTCGCAACTCTGTGAATTTCTGAAGACACGCGTTTTTTAGGCTACAGCTTCCCATAAACAATTCATAGTAAGTCTATGTGCACACATGTGCGTACAAATATAGATGTATAGGCACGTACACACATAAACACATATAAACGTTTGTGTGTCCAAGTACCACGGAACAAGGATTCAACGTTTTGAGCCAACGAATCTATCATTCTAATCTCACGATCGAGTATGCCGTTAGAATTTTCGACCCCGGTTTAACCTACTTCGAGTGAAACTTACCGGCGAAGAATCGGCCGGTCGAAAAATTCGTAAGTTTTGTGGTCAGTCGATTTAAACGTTAAGGAAGGACAGCACTATGACGCCACAAAGAGGTCGTTCTTGTCGATTTTTTTTGTCTCCTAGATTGTTTATTCGGCATTTGGAAAAAAACATGGTATTATGCATACATTGAACGTATTTCGCGTATGTGTTTATTTAAAAAATTATAAATTAACAACGTTATTGAGGTGTAATAGTTCCTGTATAAAAAGTGGGGTCCAACGGCCGGATCGATAGCTAGACAATGGTTGGTCAGAAAAATAAAAATAAAAACGTTTTATAATCTATATACAGTGAAATTGGAGTTAAACGTTTTTAAGGCGTTACCCCCACTTGTAGCGCAAAAAAGGCCTTTTTCATGAATTTTTTAAAAGAAAACTACAAAACTTTTTTAATCGATCAATATACCATCTTAAGGAACACATCTTGAAGAACTTTCAGTAATTTTTTATTGAAAAATATTACATTGTTTAGTGGCAAGTGGCCGTCAATGAAATAATGTTTTTATATACACGGTTTGCGGTGACCAACATTGCGGCGAAGTGGATCATCTGAAAAAAAAATGCGGATGGATTTAGTCAAATATAAGCATAAACTAGTCTTTAATCGAAGGATTTTAAAAAATATTCATTTTTCACAAAATGGCGGACAGTCAAAGTTAATGGTTCGATTTTAACGAAAAAAAAAAACGAACGATTAAAGACTCCATTTTTATGTATTAAATAAGCCTGCAAAATTTCAAGAAGATCGGTTCATTAGTGTTCGAGGAATCTTGGTCACCGACTTCAGAAATGCCATTTTGAGAAAAACGCGTTTAAAGTTTCAATTTCCGGTCGTTTGCACAACGGATTCTTCTCTTTCAACGGTCATATCTCAGTCAATTTTGTTCGGATCGGCTTGAAATTTTCAGGTCATATTCTCAGATACTTATACTTCAAAAAAATGCAATAAAAAAAATCGATTTTTTCAAAATCGCAAGTGGGGATAACCCCTTAAAGAGGTACATTGAATATTACGTAAAAGTGGGCATAACGTAGAAGTGAAATACAGTATGTATCTGAAATTCTTTGACATTTGAAAATGACGATTGGTGTATAATTCCCAATGTTTTTCAATGGCAGTACCACTATTATGTTGATGTTCGGTTTTCCAATTGAAAATTTAATTGGTATTAATTGAGTAATGAGCCAGCTCAAGGTTTCGAATTTCGAGCATAGTCGAGGCCAGAAACATCAAAACATCGAAACATCAAAACATCAAACCAAACAACAAAACGCAGTCACGTGAAATTTTCTCCGGCGAGAGAATATCACGTGTGATTAACGTACAACTGAGAAAAAACGAACCTCGAAATCGACGCTGGGGAATAAAATCAATAACGTATAAGCGCGAAAAACGTAGAAATGAAACTTTATTACCATCTTTATGAACGGGATCTGCCGGGGCTGGAGAAATATCACGTATAAATGATGAAAACGTATAAGTGCAAAACGGTATAAACGAGATTTCACTGTATCTCTATTCTGGAGAAGCTTTAATCAGAAACATCTCTATTCCAAAATACCTCGTGGCTAAAACATTTGTCTGTCGTAACATCTCTATTCGTACAGATCACAATGCCACAATAATTCAGTTCTGAAATTTTACTGCTCTTAAATATCTCCATTTCACAATATTTCGTATCCGAGACTTTTCTATTCTTAAATATCTTTGAATTCTTCAAAATCTCATGTGGCATCCAAAACATCTGTATTTCGAAATATCTCTATCACCTCGAAACCGACGCTGGGGAATAACATTAATAACGTATAAGTGTAAAACGTATAAATGAAACTTTATTACCATCTTTGTGAACGGAATCTGCAGGGGCTGGAGAAATTTGACGTATAAATGATATAAATCTATAGGTGCAAAATGTGTAAACGAAGTTTTATTGTAAATATAGTTGCCGGAGAACGAACCCGCTTTGCAAACAAAGATCACAAGATGGCGGGTGTTAAAAAATGTGTAATTTTGGCAAAAATTTTCCGTATATTCGGGGGCTTAAAAAACGCTGAATTAAAAAAAACGGCTACGTACAACGATAGCTACCATGGTTACGGAAATGTTATTTTTTTTTAAATTTAAAATTCGACAATTATAGCTAGAATTATGATGCCGGCTAGGTTGAGAAAAGTCGTTTCAAGAAAAACGGGATTGAAAGTATTGGTATACGCAAATCGTTACGCTACCTGCTCTCACTAAATGGTCCGTAACTTGGTCAATTTTCAAAATTTCAACTTGAAATTTTTTTCACCTATACCGGAGTATGTATACTTCGAGAAAATGCCAAAAACAATTATCACTTTTACCCATCATAGTGATGTTCGGCCTTAAATTGTTAGATTTATATTATTTTAACACGCAAATATCTGCACCAATAAATGTCACATTTTGATGTGATATTTGATCATGGTGATATTTTAACAATGTAATTTTTTGCCTCGAAGGTATTAAGACTCATGATATTTCGATTCTCATATTAAATGTAACATGACCTTTTTTCACACATTCTTGAAGATGTATATTTTCAGAAAGTCCAAAAAAAACGGACTTTTTCACCCGTCACAATGGTATTCCGCCATAATTGACACGATCAAAAAGTTACTGTATTTTAGCAATGATCTTTTTTATTCATATTCGCTCATTGTTTTCAATTCCAACATTTGTTGGCTTATATTAGTGCAATTTAAAAAATTAAATCTAACATATTATTCACTATATATATGAGGTATTCCAGCTGAACTCAACCACTTTTGCATCTTATATTTTTTGATTTGGCTCAATTTTTTTTCTGTTGTTGTACCTAATCAAAGAACTTCACTTGATTTTTTTTGAATTTTTTCACCCATACACTTACGAGATAAGATTTTTTTTCGAAATTCGAAAAAAATCGATGTCTTTTATTTCAAATGTCCATAACTTTGCGAAAAATGGACCAAATGAAGTTTTTTTTTTTCAAAATGTTTGTTTTTGAGTGTACTTTTGGATAAAAAATATTAAAAATTTGACGATATTCGTCTTCTATACCGTTTCACCGCTTAAAGCAAAAAATTGTTGATTTCTAAAGGTCGGACACTTTTAATTTTTTTCAAAAAATTTTCTAAGAAACTGTGACTCTTTTGACTATTTTTAACGCTAGGCTGATCTTGGGCAGACTTTTCCTTATATTTTTTTCATAATTTAAAATCATTTTTTTTTTTCATCACAAACAAAAAAACGTTTTTTTCTCAAAAGGTAGGGCACGTTCAATTTGTTTCAAAACATTTGCTAGGAAACTTTAACTATATTAACTATTTTTAAGACTAGTTTTATCGTGGGGATATTTTCCCTTCTATTTTATTCATAATTAAAAATAATCTTTTTTGACGATATTTTTTTGAGACAAATTGGACAGTTTTGTAAAATTGGATTGTCTTTCAATGAATTTTTTAATTGCTTCATGAAACTCGCTTGCTCTTTAGCGATATACGCGTGTGGTAGGAGAGATTTTAAATTAGAGCAAAATTCGTCGATGAAATCGTAGGAAGATTTTTAAATCGTTTCAAGAGTCGTCCATGGTTTCGATATCCAATTTTTGGATTATCTTTTGACTATTTTTAACGCTAGGCTGATCTTGGGCAGACTTTTCCTTATATTTTTTTCATAATTTAAAATCATTTTTTTCATCACAAACAAAAAAACGTTTTTTTTTTTTCAAAAGGTAGGGCACGTTCAATTTGTTTTAAAAAACCTGGCGCAAAAGTAGGATTTTCGACTTTTGCTTCACTCCGTCCAAAAATTGCGTTTTAGCCGGATCAAGTGGGACGCAAACCATTTGCGTTTGCATATTTCATCAAAATATCAAATTGATGATGCTCGGTAATTGTTCATGGAATTGGTATTTCTTAAATAGTTTTGATCGCAACGGTAAGATATTTTTTCTGCCTCAGGTGCTGATTTTAAGTTACTGACAAAAGATTCAGCGAAGCCTTTAAACCATTACATTGATTGTATGCGTTTAATAACCTGCGAACGTCCCTCATCTCAGTGCTATCTCGACAGATATAGCGCTTGTCCAGGAACCGACAAGTTGAGAGATATTTTGAAAGAGATTTTCGATGAAAACGAAATTGAGACCATAACTTACAAAAATTGGATATCGAAACCATGGCCGACTCTTGAAACGATTTAAAAATCTTCCTACGATGTCATCGACGAATTTTGCTCTAATTTAAAATCTCTCCTACCACACGCGTATATCGCTAAAGAGCAGGCGAGTTTCATGAAGCAATTAAAAAATTCATTAAAGGACAATCCAATTTTACAAAACTGTCCAATTTGTCTCAAAAAAATATAGTCAAAAAAGATTATTTTTAATTATGAATAAAATAGAAGGGAAAATATCCCCACGATGAAACTAGTCTTAAAAATAGTTAATATAGTTAAAGTTTCTTAGCAAATGTTTTGAAACAAATTGAACGTGCCCTACCTTTTGAGAAAAAAACGTTTTTTTGTTTGTGATGAAAAAAAAAATTATTTTAAATTATGAAAAAAATATAAGGAAAAGTCTGCCCAAGATCAGCCTAGCGTTAAAAATAGTCAAAAGAGTCACAGTTTCTTAGAAAAAATTTTGAAAAAAATTAAAAGTGTCCGACCTTTAGAAATCAACAATTTTTTGCTTTAAGCGGTAAAACGGTATAGAAGACGAATATCGTCAAATTTTTAATATTTTTTATCCAAAAGTACACTCAAAAACAAACATTTTGAAAAAAAAAAAAAAACTTCATTTGGTCCATTTTTCGCAAAGTTATGGACATATGAAATAAAAGACATCGATTTTTTTCGAATTTCGAAAAAAAATCTTATCTCGTAAATGTATGGGTGAAAAAATTCGAAAAAAATCAAGTGAAGTTCTTTGATTAGGTACAACAACAGAAAAAAAATTGAGCCAAATCAAAAAATATAAGATGCAAAAGTGGTTGAGTTCAGCTGGAATACCTCATATATATAGTGATGAAATATTTAAACACACACACACACACACACACACACACACACACACACACACACACACACGCGCGCGCGCGCGCGCGTGTGTGTGTGTGTGTGTGTGTGTGCGTGCGTGCGTGCGTGTGTGTGTGTGTGTGTGTGTGTGTTTGTGTTTTTTTAAATATTTCAATATTTCATCAATATCAATATCAATATTTCATCAATATCAATATCAATATTTAAAATATTTTAAATATTTCATCAGGTGTGTATGTGTGTGTGTTTTTAAAATATTTCATCATTTCATTTGTCAGCTGTATTCGGATAAACGTAGAAGCACAATGAGACAAGAATTTTCGTCGACAGAGATGGCGATGGTCGAATTTCACGGTAGTTTGCTATTCAATCCAGACCGAAGAAAATTAATAAACGATCGTGGTAAGTAGAATCGATCGTATAAATGCATGATGATTCGATTCCACCGAATCGAGAAAGACAAGCAGACAGAGAGAGAGAGAGAGAGAGAGAGAGAGAGAAAGAGAGAGAGGCAGTAAGATAAAGATGAGTGACACGTGAGCATCATCCGTGGTCGAAATCGCAACACATCGATGCATTAAACCACCAGTTGATCGCGTTACGCAACTCCAGCGCGTTCATCCGAAGCCGCCCAAGCTTACAATAAGCTAGAATAAATATCACGCGGATGCGCTCGACTGGTCGCATTGACTGGATTGACTCGAAATTTGAACTGAGTACTCTTGAATATATTTACTCTACAACATTTTTCCTTTTTCGGTTTCAGCTACTAAATCGGCCGGAATCATGTCAGCAGTGGAGGAACTTTTTTTTGGCGCCTCTGAAGGCAGCGCATAAGTCGCTTGGATCTCAATATTTTTCTATGAAAAAAATATTTAATGTAGGTCAAATATAGCCAAATTCCCGAAAATCACCCAAATTTTCAGCGTTCACACTGGCATAGCCCCTTAACCCTATGAATTGGACACACTTGAAAATAATAGTTGAAGTTTGACTGAGCAAAACCAAACGTAAAGTGTACAACATTGGAATTTGTACGCCGATTTTGTTATAACACTGAATTAACCGTATTTATATTGTCAAGTCTTTCATAATAGTGAATCATCATTTCGAGGATAATAGTTAAATACGCCACCAAGATCGTATGTTCTCGTGTAGAAATTTGAGTCGGGAAAAGATACTGCCCCTGATCTGCCTTCCCTAGATAGTATCAGGCTCTCGTCGGGTCCTCCACCCTGGAATAGGTTCGTAATGTAACGGGATCCGCCGTTCCCTTTTTGGAGAACTGATCAGGAACGGGCCGGAGAACAAGCGGTAAATGACCAGGAAAGTTGTAAGAAATAGATTGGGAAATAACCAGGAATCGAGGATATTAAAAATGACGTTTCAGCGTTTTTGGAATCCTCGGGGAGGTAAAATCGGGAGTGTATTCAGTTTAGTATTCCGACAAGATATTGTTTGTTGGTTATCTACTTGCTAAGGTAGTGAGTATATGAGTGCATACATACGCTTTTCCGCATTTCCTAATAGGCAAAGAGACAGACAAACGTACAGAGATCCCTATCCGAACGAAAAAGGCCTAGAGTGCAAAAAGTTTTTTTCACAAGTATCACAAAATCATAAGCGTTAGTGCACGCTGTAACCATAGCACTTCTGTACGTGGTACAACTCACAGGACGAACTTTTATCCTCGTACTATGGTACCTCGCTTACGCGAAGCGCTTCGCTTGTAGCCACCTTGTGGATTGTTGGCGAAATACATTCAGGTAATGTCTTCCCGGCCAGAACGTTGATATTTCCCAACATGGCGACAAGGCGTTTCAAAACCACGAATGATCTGCTTTACTTTTTAGCCTCATAAAATAATTTGGCTATTCTTTATGCTCAAATCATTAGTTATCGTAATCTCGGTATTTATCATAAGCATTGTTATTCTCGTCGATTATCATTGATGAGATGAATGTTTCTAATGATGAATATAATTACAACAGATGTATTATTTTCATCCAAATCAATTATAAATATATTTGATGAGGTGAAAAGTAAAGTAGTTTTTCATTAGTTCCACTTTCCACAACATGTCAATGTTCTGGCCGGGTGGACATTACGTAAATATGTACTTGCTCGCAATGTGTTCCCGCAAGAAGATTGTTATTTCCAACCATAGAAGGTAAGCCGTAAAAAAAGATTTTGCGATCTTCCCGATGTCAGGTCAGGGCCGGACACAAAGTACGAAATGCCCAGTCACATTTCTGCATACATTTAGATATATTAGGGCGTTTGTTGTAAATACCATGGGCTTTTCTCTCAGTCTAAGGAAACTAGTGGCTATGGGCAACGCTCCAGAAGGTCTCCGAAGAACTGGAAATAGTCAAGTGACAAGTTTGGACTAAAAATGAGAGCGATAGGATCGTGAAAGTCAATATTCCTTCATATTAAAAAAATAATCGAACTGTCATCAAGCCCCAATAAACGGGACGCTAACCAGTGCACCCCCCCCCCCCCCCATTGATGCATCGAAATTCTTACGTACGCTTTCGGCGCATCGTCTATACTTCCGTTCAAGTGCAAATTCGGTATACATTTCATGCAGTAAGGAACATCGCGCAAAGCAGTTTTATATAATAAGCTCGTGCGACGATATCGGGCCGCTTACGAGCCGCGGGAGCTCGCGCGCAATGATGGGGCGTTGGTGGGAGGTGCGCCGCGGAGGGGCGATATGCGGGGGCTGGAGAGTACGGCAGCGCGGCGCGTGGGGAGGGGGGATAAATCACCAAGTCGCGATAGTGGGGCGAAGAAGGCGCGAGGTGCGCGTCTCGGGTCTTGCATCACGCGGGGACGACCTTGTCAGTTGCAGCGGCCGTCGAACCCCAACGCATTTCAGGGTCAAAAAATACGTGACGCGACTATGCGACGGTCGCACGCTTTCGGCGGATGGCGCAGCCGTTCGCGCGGGCGTACGGAATCAACTCCTAATCGGCACCCTGCCCCTTGCCGCCTCTCGACCGGGGGAAGCGCGAGAGAGAGAGAGAGAGAGAGAGAGAGAGAGAGAGAGAGAGAGAGAGAGAGAGAGAGAGAGAGAGAGAGAGAGAGAGAGAGAGAGAGTATTCTCTCCGTCGTAAATCGCAAGACGAAGAGTTTTGCACGCACGACTGAATACAAAATCTTCGAATGTGCACTCAATTGTGGATTTTGCGTGTGCAAATCGCCATTTCGCAAAAGTTTTTTCAATCTGTTTGGGTCTGACGTGATTGTTCGGCGCCGCAAACGGCCATTTTGCAAAGTTTTGAACTCATTGTATCGAGCTGCTATTTCGAAGAGCCATTCCAACACTACTTCAATTTTTTTTTAGCAGTGACTGAAAATCTGCAGCGGAACAATTTTTCTAACTTCGTGCGGTCTGGACCCGGCGAATAATGGATTGCGAGTGATTTCGTACTCGCCATACTGACAGAAAAATCCTATTGACATTAACTAACCGCGTCTATTTGATTTTTTAAATTTGAATTAACTTGATTTTTCGTGAGATCAAATCTTTCCTATTGCATTTCATTATTGATATTATTTATTTTTAACATATTTATTTATTCAAATCAAAATCTATTGATTATCGTCGAATAACTAAATATTTTGTTTAATCCTAATAAATCTGTGATTCGGTTTCATCTGTTCGAAAGACAATTTACTTGAATCCACTAAATGGATCTATTTGATTTTTTAAATTTAAATTGAATAGAAATTTCGTAGAGACAACCATTTTTCTATTCGATTGAACTAATGGACTGTCTTTGTTGCAACACACATATCAAAGGACCAGAGAGGGTGGAGAGAGTGGTGGATGGTGGAGAGATGGATCTATATATATATATAGGTTATGTTTGAAAAATCTATAGCATGTTATGCGATAATACTATCTCGTTATCACAATGATTTAAACTAACTGATATAGTTTATGTGACACAACAAATAATTATAGGAATTAACCCTGTGTGTGTTAACTATTTTTTTCGATACACGGTGTGTACACTGGGTCTTTTAGAGAACAGTCGGGTTTTCAAAGTTTTTAGGCTTTCAAAAAATCTGAAAAAAATTCCGGGTTACTTCTTGAAGTGTCTGCTACATGGCCCAGAAGATGCCAAACTCGAAAGTTTAAAACCGTTTTTAATAAAAATTGAAGAATAGTGGGCAAAGCGAAAAAACCGAATTTAGTTAACAAATTCGTAACTCTACAATAAACAAATATTTAACAAAAATCTTATAGGTTTTTGTAGCTTAGACTATGAGCTTTCAAAAGAATATAGTGTGTTTGGCGTGAGCTCCAAAAAGTGAAATTGTTTTGGCACCTGAAAGTGGGGAATATTTTACGGATTCAGCCATGTCATAATAGACGGAACGGTAATTATTTGATTCAAAATGTGTTTTATTGTTACAAATACAAAAATGATGAAATATTAATAATAATTAGTGAAAAAAAGTAATTTACAGTGCGCCATTGTGGCAAAAGTGTGTTCGATGATCATTGCTAACCGGCGTTTCGCACGATGCACAAGAATACATTGTTTTTTTTTTGTTTTCTCCATGAACTTCTTCTCCATCGGGTTCATTTCAACTTTCTTCATCGTACAACACGTCAGGGCGACGGTCGTCTTAATTGTATATAACCTGAGATGCACTTCTTTCACCATTCTTCAAAAACTGTTAGAACAAAAAAACTTATTTCGGTAAAAAGCATGGACTAATTTAAAAAAAAACCGAAAAAGCAAGAAAGTAAAGAAGGCAAGAAATTATATAGCTAAACTTTATTTTTTATAAAAAACATGGAAAAATAACGGACTTATAAGCCAAAAATATGACAACAAAAAATTGTTTTTGAGAAAAACGTCCGTAAAAAATAGCCGAACCAACATCAAATTAAATAAAACATTTATTTTAGCCATAAAAAAAACTAAAAACCTACGAGATAAGAAAAAAAACTGCATTCACTCACCTTCGAAAATACCGACGCCGTGTGTACACTGATCCTTTGAGGGAACGGGCATGACTTGCACTGGCTGGCGTTTGCAAGTAAACCTCCAGACCCAGGCGTCCCTTGGGCCTTTAATCCCTCATACATGATGTCCAATAGGAAGTTGCTAAAACTAAATAACTGTCTCTTCCCTCCATGAATTCAATAAGGGTCCCTTTTTCTAAGGCGCATACCTGAGGCCCAGCAGCTTTGTTCCAGCCGTGGTTGAAGGAAGTACGCGCGCGACAAAATGAGTGAGCTCACCACGGAAGAAAAAGTACATCTTATTGAGTACTTCTTCTCGAGGGGAAAAATTTATAGTAATGCGTATAGAGGGTTTCGTACTAAGTTCGGAACTCATAGAGTTGCTAGCAAAAACACTCGGAAAAGGTAAGAATTTAATATTTATTCATATTCATCTATCACACAACTTGTGTTTCAATTAAATTAAACTGCATTGAAGTAATTTTACGTTAATTTTTGTAGGATAATCGATAACTTCGTGAAGTATGGTACACTCCAGGACCGTAGACACGAGTTGCCAGGTCCATCTGTTACGGTGACTACACCAGAGAAGATCAACGAAGTTGAGAATTATTTCAAACAAAATCCAAATGATTCGATTCGGAAAGCTGCTCAAGCATTAAAAATAACCAAATCATCATTACACAACATTTTGAAATATTTTTTAAAGTTTCATCCGTATAAAATAAGCACTCATCAATTGTTAACTGAACATGCCATGACGAAACGCATCGAATTTTGTAACACTATTACGGGAATGTTTGAAGCCGAAGAACTTAATGAGAAATTGATTATTTATTCCGATGAAGCACATTTTTGGATGAATGGGTACGTAAACAAGCAAAATTACCGGTTTTGGAGAACGGAAAATCCCAACATATCGCTAGCGAAGTCCCTTCATCCACAGGAAGTAACGGCATGGGCAGCGATTTCAGTAAAAGGAATTTATTTGCAATTCTTGGAATCTACGGTAACAGGAGAGAGTTAGAAACAGCTTTTGGAAGCAGAATTCTTCCCTTATGGAAAAAAGAGGGGACTGGTTAAAAATGTTTACTTCATGCAAGATGGAGCGACGCCGCACCAGACTCATGAGGTGTTTGAAGCTATTCATCGCGTATATGGGACTCGAGTAATCTGTCTGGAGTACCCTAAATTTGCTCAAGGCGGACTAGAATGGCCTCCATACTCACCGGACGTGAACCCTTGTGATTTTTTCTTGTGGGGTTACATTAAAGATCATTGTTACGCCAAAAACCCCAGCACAGTAGAAGAACTGATCGCGGCCATCCAGGAAGTGGTTCGCGGCATCACGAACGATATGTCGGATACAGTTTTTCACAGTTTTCAAAAGAGAATTGATTTTTGTGCACAATCTAACGGTTCGCAGTTCGAAAATATCTATCATTAATCACTGTACTTTTTCGTTATTTTTATAAGATGTAATAAATTGACATAAAAAAGATTTGACTGGGTTTTATTTATGTGCGTTTAAAACTGCAGAGTTTCCTCTATTTAAAGCAATTTGGCTTTTCTGATTCTGTGCACGTGTTTTAAAATGACAGTCGATTAGTTTCAGCAACTTCCTATTGGACACCCTGTACTACCTAGATTTTTTAAGGGGGGTAGCCGAAGCCCGCCCTCTATTCATGAGAGGGTAATTTGAGTTTCAAATTTCGACTGTTCCTTCAAAGACCCAGTGTACACACGCATGGTTAATTTCGTCGCTTATGCCATATCTGTGACCAGTATATGCCACAAGCACTCGATAGCATAGGGGTAGCGTGCGTAGTTATAGGTAGGTAGGATCGAGGTTCGATTCCATACAGGCGAAGTATTTTATTTGAAAAAAAAAAAAAAATCATTTTAAAAGGCCAGCGAATGACGAATTACGATACAAAATCATTATGGTAAAAGTCCCAATTGACTGTTCCGTTTAATTTTGGATTCACGAAATATTGTATGCATACAGTACACTTAGATTTACAGTGTATATTGTAAGCAAACCAAGATTTATTTTAATCGAATCTTTATTTATTCAATTTGAATATATTTACCATTTAAAAAGAATAGCTGAAACAAATAAAAAAATATCTTTGTAACAAATAAGATCGTAGTAGGCCGCGAGACAAGGAAAAAACCTATTTGATTTAAGGCCTTACCCCCACTTGTAGCGCAAAAAAGGCCTTTTTCATGAATTTTTTCAAAGAAAACTGCAAAACTTTTTTAATCCATCAATATACCATCTTAAAGAACACATCTTGAAGAACTTTCAGTAATTTTTTTATTGAAAAATATTACATTCTTTAGTGGCAAATGGCCGTCAATGAAATAATGTTTTTATATACACGGTTTGCGGTGACCAACATTGCGGCGAAGTGGATCATCTGAAAAAAAAAAATGCGGATGGATTTAGTCAAATATAAGTATAAACTAGTCTTTAATCGAAGGATTTTAAAAAATATTCATTTTTCACAAAATGGCGGACAGTCAAAGTTAATGGTTCGATTTTAATGAAAAAAAAACGGCCGCTTTTGGCTATAAAACGGCTATTTTTTTCGAAAAAAAAGTCGAACGATTAAAGACTACATTTTTATGTATTAAATAAGCCTGCAAAATTTCAAGAAGATTGGTTCATTAGTGTTCGAGTAATTTTGGTCACCGACTTCAGAAATGCCATTTTGAGAAAAACGCGTTTAAAGTTTCAATTAGCCGGTCATTTACACAACGGATTCTTCTCTTTCAACGCTCATATCTCAGTCAATTTTGTTCGAATCGACTTGACATTTTCAGGACATATTCTCAGATACTTATACTTAAAAAAAATGCAATAAAAAAATCGATTTTTTCAAAATCGCAAGTGAGGGTAACCCCTTAAAAAGACCCTATTTAGAGTAATTTTTTTTGCAGTGCAATACAAATGGGAAGTCTGCATAGGTGAGCACGGATGCAACGATATACGTTGTACGAAAAATTCGACGATTTTTATCTCAAGATGAAAAAAAGAAAAAAGTTGTTGGCTAAAATAGATTTCGGCAGAGTATATTGACGTCAGCGTTGGGAGCTCGGTATCGGATTGCCGGTGCAGCATGCTCGCAGTTCCGCGATCCACAAAACAATTTTTTACTCGGTGACCATTAATTTCAGGCACCGGGAAAAGATTCGGTAATATCCAACAAGACGTGTCGGTTAATTAAAAATCTGTTGGAAGGCGCAAAACACTTATCATTTACGGTGAATCAATTAAACCTGCACGAGTGAATCGATACACGAAACATTCTGGGACAATACATATCGGCGCTTTTTCTTACCGTTAATAATAGTGAGTGGTATCGTTTAACGAGTCTTGTTCACGCAAATCATTTTTTGCTGCCCTCAACGACAGCAGTAAAATCATTCAGACGGAACGTTACGTTATGAGATTTTCCTGGTAGCGGGTTCGAAATAGTTACTTTAAGACTGGAAAAACAGCTTATTTGAAAACGCCAGAAGCTGCGGGTATTATTTTGTAGATTTGTTTTTGTGTGAGCCCCGTGCGGTAAATTGTCCGAGCAGGCCCGATGAAATTCGAGCCCTTCGAGGACTCAAAAGTGGTTATTCTGATAGGGACCTTCACGATATTGCTGAAGTGGGTCTCGACAGGGGAATGTTAGATTCAGGCTAGCTGAAGTATAGGAGACGCCAGTGAGAAGACCAATTAAGGACCTTGGACGAAAAATGAAAGAAATTGTACACCAAACTTTTTTAAAATTGGGCATTCCAGAATGAACTTAAGGCATTCACGACGATCAAAAAATCGATTTCTTTTTTCTTCTTTAAACGATAGAACAATATATGTAGAATATTTTCCCAAAGTTGCAAAGCGAAATTCGAAAACCTTCAAACGTTACAGCCCGTCAACGCTGTGCCTCACCGCTCGTATTCGTAACGGGCGTGAACTTCAAACGCGTTTTTTTTTTTAACTGCATCATCGAAATTGGCGTGCAGGATTACTCACAAACTATTGAGCCGATTGAGTTGAAACTTGGTAGAAATATTGATAACATTGGTACCTTTTACTTGACGGGAATTGTTTTTGAAAAGGTGGAAAAAAACTACTTTTTTAATCCACATTTTACAGAAGTGTTGCGTAAAATGTTGACTTTTTTGTAAATGCGTGTCATTTTTTCAAATTTGCATTTTCTTTAATTTAATTACCGTCACATAGAAACTATAGATGTTCTAACTGAAAAAATGTTTGAACTTTTTTGCAAATCAAAATCTACGGGAGGCTAGACTGCACGCCGATTCGCATCTCCCAATTTTTATTTTTAAAAATTGTTTTGCATTCTCAAATATATTATTAAAGTACACCTAAAGTTTGATAATTGTAGAATAATTATTTCTTAGTTTAAAAAATCCCTCAATATTGCTTATGTTTTCCCTGTCTAAATGTATATCCCGCCTTAAGGCGAAGTGGAAGATGTACCACGTGACATATGAGTGCGAGAGAGATAGCGGACATTTTCGAACTGAGATTCTTCAGAGCTGAATAATATTTAATGCAAAAGGAAATCATCAAGCTCCGCGTCAGGGAATGCTTTGTTTTTCCTGAAAAAATGAACCATCTATGAGAAAATTGGGTTAGAAAATTTGGGAGGTTAACCTTGTACATGCCCTTGAGCGTATGATGGCACGAATTTTGAGACTTATACCGTCGTCGTATCTTAAGGGATTATGCCTACCAGAGTAGAAATATTGTCAGGCTAGCCTGATATTTTATCCGGGTTCGATCATGTTATAGCTAGCTAGCTTCAGGCGATGGTCAAGTGAATGGACTCACGGGTTGCATAAATCCGCCTAATCAGAGTACCTTCAGGCGTTGGTCAGGTAACTAGACTTACGGCTTGATTCAATTCGCCTGATCTGGCTAGCTTCAAGCAATCATCAATCAATTGGACCTATATACAGATTGGCGCCTTTTACACGCCTAACCTCTTATCAAACACCAGACGAATTATACATATTAGCGCGTCGTTAAAACGTCGCGACATATTGTCCACTCTATGCGTACGTTTTTAATAATTCCTAATATTTTATTTATTCCTAATGAATCTGTTATTTGGTTTTCTTTGTTCAAAAAACAATTTAGCTGCATCTACTAAATTTATCTGTTTAATTTTTAAAAAATTCAAATTCATTAGAATTTTCGTAGAGACAAACATTGTTCTGTTTGATTGAATTAATGATCCGTTTTGATTGCAATACCCACATCGATGGGGGGGGGGGGGGTAGAGAGGGGCCGAAAGAGAGGAGTTATATATATATACATACATACATACATACATATATATCATATATCATAAGTTTTCTTAAATTATATCATAAGATAAGATCATTTATATTATATATTTATATATTTTTATATATATTTATATTATATTTAGAACATAAGATAATTAATTAAATTATCTTATGTTCAATGAAATATTATATCATAAGATTTATTAAATTATATATATATATATAGGTTATGATTGAAATATCTATAGCATAATATTTGATAAGACTCTCTAATTATGACAATGATATTAACTAATTGATATAGTTTATGTGATACAACAAATAATTATAGGAATTGATGTCGTCTCTTATGCAATCGAAATGCTACAAACACTCGGTAGCATAAGGGCAGCGTGCGTAGCTATAGTTAGGTAGATTCTAAGTTCGGTCCCATGTGGATGCAGAAAATTTTCTTCGAACAAATCCATCCAGTAGGCCAGGAAATGACGGATTATGATACAAAATCATTGTGGTAGAACTCTAAATGAAGTATTTCAATTTATTTTGGATTTATGAAATATTCAATTGAATATTCTGAAAAATATATTTGACACAAATAGGATCGTAGTAAAAAAACCTATTTGATTTAAATAGATCCTATTCAAGTAAAATATTTGTTTGACAGTGCAATGAAGATTGTGATGAGATGGTGGTTTCCCAAGCAACAGCGAACTTCTCTCTTCGGACTGCATGTCAGGCTTTCACTTTTTACCCTGATTAGGCCTTGATTTTTTACCCTCATCAAACCGAAATCACGGGAAGTGTCGGAAAAATGATCAGGGCTCGATCAAAAATCCTGATCAAAGCATGAGAAAAAATCAGGATGTCTGATCAGGTCTTCTGTGTAGCCAGAGCAGGATTTCTACTCGGGTATAGTTGCGAAAGTCGAGAAATCACTTTTTTCAAAAACGACTGCATCGATCTTTCTGAAATGTTCAGGGCTTTTTCTAGATGTAAAAATATAGTATTTGATCGAAGGATTTTTACTTTCCGATGTATACTTTCGATTTGATGAAAGAAGAAGCCCCATTATTTTGCAAAAATTGAAACTCTCACTTTGAACACGTGGCATTTTGTTTTAATTGGATATTTCGGACATTGCTTCGATTAATTATAGGATAAACTAATAGGTAAACTATACAGTCTATCAATCATAGGATAATCTAATAGGGATGCTACAGAGGTATACTATAAAACAGAAATGTATAGAATACGTTTGATTTTTTGAGTTTAGATAACCTGGTTCCGAAGGGCATTGCTCACCGTGTCCATTATAATTAAATCCATAAATAGAAATTCGATTATAATTAAATATTTTGACACGTAAAAATATCAGAGTGTACTTTAGATGATACTTTTTCAAATATCTAATTTTTCTAGAAATGTATCCTGTCGATTTCCTGTTGAAAACATCCCCAACATGAGCTCTTTTCGACTGTTGAAACTAGGTACCCGTTAAGGGGAGATATACACCTAGATGGTCGAAAAAATCGATTTAGAAGCTATGAACATTCCGTCGACCGAAGGAGACCGTGGGAGACCATTTCCAAATTTTCAAATGCATTTTTTTCTCAAAATCACGTTTTTCAAATCAGTACCGAAAATTTCTCGAAAACCAATGAACCGATTGCCTTGAGGTTTTTTGTGGTTATTCTATACACCATTATCTAGTACTTGTCATAGGATTTTTTTTCCGTTACTTAGTTTTTGTTTTATAGGGAAACTAATAACTAATTTTTGGGCCAAAAGTCACTATTTATGTTCAAACGTCCGCCATTTTGTCATAAATCGATATTTTCAAAGTAGGCTATGACAAGAACTAGATTATAGTATCTAATTTAATAATCTTTTTGGTTTTTTTAAGATGAATTTTGAAGAAAAGCCAATGGTACCGTATACGCAGATTTTTTTACGACGCTCCAAGGATCATACAACATCCTTATATATTTTTGATATTTTTAAATAAAGAAAATGAAACATATTTTTTAATGTATATACTTTTAGATAATTAAAACCTCAATCCGAAATTCCAAATAGTTTTCCTTGAAAAAATTTACAAAAATGATCTTTTTTCCGGCTCCTAGGTGTATATCTCCCCTTAATGTCCCAAAACATGTTGACAAATCCAAAAAGCTAACGGCAATTCAAAAACCAAATATTCACTGAAATGTTAACTTATCATTGTGATTTTTTCGAAACAAAATATGAAACAGAAATCGTAAAACTGCCCAAATACTAAATTTGACTTATTCTTATACCAATAACCTGTTCATTTTCTTGAAACCCACGAATTTCCAGAGCACCGTCGAGTTCGGTAAAATAATTTTGCAACAAGGCTAACTATTCAGCTGTTAAGGACCCTCAGTGAAAATGGAAGACCGTCTTTCAAGAGTCTCTACGTGGCGCACAAGCCAGGACCTCAATAGGATTAGGAAAAATCC
Organism: Ophion obscuratus; assembly: GCA_964007375.1. Lineage (NCBI taxonomy): Eukaryota > Metazoa > Arthropoda > Insecta > Hymenoptera > Ichneumonidae > Ophion > Ophion obscuratus. The sequence goes on from OZ023319.1 coordinate 30,393,705, forward strand.
ATCTAGACCCGACCAAAGCCCTAACTCGATATCCGCACGGTGCAAAGAAATTCTCAAGCTCAACCTGATCAGCATAGTGTCATTTTTCTAAAGCTAACCTCATCAGTAATGTGGGGTACGGTTTGTATTTTTTTTGCTTCTTATCAATCAATACGTGATTCGCCTTCATTATTTATGCAATACGAGTAGGCATATTGCGGATGAACAAAAGTGGACATTGATCGTCAACGAAGCGGCGAAACGATAAGTTGCACAACGATGACAAGGCAGGCGAAACTTGTTCAGCACTTATCGCTCTCCCCCCCCTCTCTCTCCCTCCTTCTTTTTTCCTTCTCGCTCTTCCGCCCGTTTTTTAAATACCATTTTTTTTTAATCCAAGCAAAACATTCGCGATGACGTCAAGACGTTTTTTTTTCATCTCTCAATTCACGTAACAATGGAATATTTTTGCGAGCGGTGGGATAACACGAGAATTATCGGTCCAAACTCTTTCGGAAAATGCGAAAGGCGAAAACGATTCGCGGCTTATCACGTGCATTTATTTGTCTCCCTCTTTTTATAACAATAACGCGCATATGTCATCACAAGCCGGGTGCACTTTTTTTAAACATCGTATCGAGATTCAGGATATATCTTTGTATCGTCAGTTGCACAATCCAATGCAAGAGGTTCACAAATCTGCCCCCCCCCCCCCCCCCCACCACCCTCGCCCCGCTTTGCCGATCGCATTATTCGTCGCGTATTATTACTTCGCGACGCAATATTTGAATATACTCACACGAGCCAATTCAGGATCCCGCGCGTTATTTGTTCAATCTGTTCTTGTGTTCGGCGTATCATGGTATGTATTTGCCATTCAGACGGGACGCTGAGTCCGGTCTTTCCTTAAAAATTCTCCGTCCCCAAGTTAAGCACTTTTTACTTTAAAATTCGGTTTCTTTTTACGTAATTTGCATGCTTATAGTGTTTAGAACGCGAGAGGGTAGGGATATTTTCATATGTAAAGGCCATAGCCGGGCTGGTAGGGAAAAATTGCCTCCGCATTTTTTCCAGCGAAATTTGGAGTGTATTCTGAGGTATAAAAAAACAAATATTCTGAAAATTTCATGCCCGTCAATGCAATGGTTTTAGAAAAATGAATTTTTTTTAAATACAAAAAAAAAATTCCGGAAACGGTACAGTGGATCGATTTGATTTTTTTTTTGGTACTTGTTCCGCTCAAACGTGTTACGAAATAAAATTATAGAAGGTCTTGCGAAAGATTAAGGTTTGAAAAAAAATAATGTTCCTTGTTTTATTGTTTTTTACTATAATCTACTTGGGGTACAATAGCGAAAATTTTTTGATATAATCTTTGGGCACCTTGTTAGATTTTATAATTTTTTCAAAGTGATCGGTTCGGTACGCCACAGTGAAAAAAAAGAAACACACTTTATTGATATATTTTAGTTATATATATATATATGTATAACTAAAATTTATCAATAAAGTCTGATATGTGACTAAATGATCGGCTTGGCACGCCACAGTGAATAAAAAAGAAACACACTTTATTGATATATTTTAGTTATATAGATATATAACTAAAATATATCAAGAAAGTCTGTTTCTTTTTTTTTCACTGTGGCGTACCAAACCGATCATTTTGAAAAAAATTATATAATCTAATAAGGTGCCCAAAGATTATACGAAAAAAATTTCGCTATTGTACCCCAAGTGGATTATAGTAAAAAATAATAAAACAAGGAACATTATTTTTTTTTCAAACCTTAATCTTTCGCAAGATGTTCTATTATTTTATTTCGTAACACGTTTGATCGGTACAAGTACCAAAAAAAAACAAATCGATCCACTGTACCGTTTCCGGAAAAAAATATTTTTCTTGAAATTAAAAAAAATTCATTTTTCTAAAACCATTGCGTTGACGGGCATGACATTTTCAGAATTTTTTTTTTTTTTTTATATCTCAGAATATACTCCAAATTTCACTGGAAAAAATGCGGGGGCAATTTTTCCCTACTTACCCGGCTATGGCCTTATTTTAGAATTGACAGCCTGTTGAGAGGAACCGTCCGCCAGCTGGAAACCAGCTGAGGCGCTCGGAGCGTTCTTCTGAAAACAGCACTTTTTGGCGACGTGGGACGCTCTACAGCTTCAACGGATGAACCGATTCATGTGAATCTCTGGGGAATTGAAATTAATTTCAATTTGCGGGGCCATCAAGAAGCGATTTTTGTCAAAAATTGATGTAGACAATTTTGAAGCAAGAAAAACCGGGAACAAGTGCAGTTTTTTTTTCAAACGGCTGCCATTTTGTTATCCAGGGGTTTTTGAGAAAACAAAAAAACAATAAGGCTCTTTAAATTTAGTCTAGCTTGATAATGTTTAACCCGTTTTTGTCTCGGATGAACTGGCAAGGCTGTGGAGCGCCCCGCGTAGACCAAAACAAGCCGTCCATGGCTTTATTTTACGGGAGCTAGAGCCATCATTTTGGATTTCTTTTTAAATAAATAGAATTAAAATTTACGCTCCATTGATGGTAGACTAAATTGCGTCGAAACCCATTTCCAGTGCATTTATCTACACATATAAAAGAACATGTCCTAACTGATTCATCAACGCCGAGCCAAAACTGCTAAAACTAATTACATGAAATTTGGGCAGTAGGCTGCCTTTGTGACGTAAGCACCCACTAAGAAGGGATTTTTCGAAATTCAACTTTGAAGGGGAGCAAAGGGGTGGCAACATTTGTATGGAAATTTTTAAAAAATCTTGTCCGATTTACTTGCAATTGGGTATTCGTGCTTCTTGACACAATTAATGAAACACGTATTATAGCGTTTTTAGAAATTCAACTCTTAAGGGGAGAAAGAGGGTGGCAAAGTTTGTATGTAAAGTAAAACAAAGCTCGTCAAAAGATTTACCGGAAACTTAGAATTACAGCTCTTCGACACAATTAACAAAATACGTAATTTAGCGTTTTTCGAAATTCAACCCCTAAATGAAAGGGGGTGGAAAAGTTAGTGCGGAGAATTTAAAAAATCGGGTCAAATTCACTTGAAACTGTGTATTACTGCTCCTAGACACAATTAATGAAATTTCAGCGTTTTTGGAAATTCAATCCTTAAGGGGAAAGAAGCGGGTAGCAAAGTTTGTTTGCTGAAAGAAATATCTGTTTAGATTGATTTGAAACTTAGTATCAATGCTCTTCAACAGAATTCTACGTGTTCCTTGATGAAACATTTCAGGAACACATTTCATTATGGAGCATTCAAAACAAGTCTACGCGAGCGAAGCCTCGGGCGAAAAGCGAGTTTTATGTATATTTTTTTAATTCCCGAAGCTCATGCATTTTTCATGCATTCCAATGTTAACGTATCCTAAAGGAATCATCACAGTTTAACGGATCAAAAAATAGCTGATTCGCAGGATTTTTTTTTCTATGATTAAGGGGAGATATAAACCTAGATGGTCTAGGTCGAGGATTTAGAAGCTATGAACATTGCGTCGACCGTAGAAGACCTACACTATGGGCCTGATATCGATGATCCCATGTAAGTTGACAAATTTCATGATTTATTCATTCCCAAATTTTCAAACGCGTTTTTCTCAAAACCACGTTTTTCAAATCGGTACCCAAAATTTCTCGAAAACCAATGGACCGATTGCCTTGAGGTTTTTTGTGATTATTCTATACACCATGATCTGCTACTTGTCATAGGATTTTTTTTCCGTTACTTAGTTTTTGTTTTATAGGCAAAATAATAACTAATTTTTGGCCCAAAAATCACTATTTATGTTAAAACGTCCGCCATTTTGTCATAAATCGATATTTTCAAAATCGGCTATGACAAGTACTAGATTATAGTATCTAATTTAATAATCTTTTTGGTTTCTTTTTTAGATGATCTTTGAAGAAACGCAAGTGGCTACCGCATGCGCAGATTTTTTTACGACGCTCCAAGGATTATACAATATCCTTGTATATTTTTGATATTTTTAAATGAAGAAAATTAAAGATATTTTAAATGTATATACTTTTAGATAATTGAAACCCCGATCCGAAATCTCAAATAGTTTTCCTTAAAAAAATCACAAAAATGGACTTTTTCTGGCTCCTATGTGTATATCTCCCCTTACAATACGCCAATCAGTCTGATTTTTTAAATGTCAAATGAAAGCATTCATGAAGAAGAGAAAATAAATTTTTAAACGTTTATTTTGTTTTTTTTAACTTTTTTTTAACGGTTGAAAATGTCTTCGAAAAAAGAGTCCTCGCTGGGTATATGGTCATGGCCGTAAGCATTATTTGAAACAAAATTTTTGTAAAAAGATTATTAATCAACATTAAAGCCGCTACCTTGCTATAGAGGTTTTTTAAATCAAAATTTCCAAAATGGTGGCGGTTTGAAAAAAAAAGTCTCGAATTTAGCCTATTTTGCCGACAGTTTTTCGTTAAAAAAATATGAAGTTTTAAAAAAACAAAAAGTTTCGACAGCAAGATAAAGAATAGCGTGAAAAATGTTGTGTCAAAATTTGAGACGGATAGCTTGAAAAGTCTTCCTTTGAGAGTGTACACCGTTTTGAAAAACGACATTTCGAGAAAAACACGTTAAAAGTTTCTAGTGCACCGCTGCTCGAATCACTTTCTCTAAGAAAGGCTGTAGCGACCGAAATTATTCGAATTTCGCTCCAAAAATTGAACGGCATGTTTATCACCGACTATGCTGTCGGATAATGCAAAAAAAACGATTATTTTAAAGAATTTTACACTGTGATAATCCCTTAAGGGGTCTTCTCACTTTAGATTCTAAAAAAGGCTATTTTCATGAATTTTTAAAATAGGTTTATATTATAGAAATTGATATAAAAGTCGTTACACTTAATAAATACACTTTAGAAATACATTTGAAAGTTTTATTTATTTATTTAAGTCACTATTTATATACGAAAAAGGTAGTTAAAAAAATGTCCTAAAAAATTGTAGGTATGCGCCGTTTATGTCATCCGATGGATAATCCGAAACAAAAAAATCAAACGGTTTTAGATTCAGTATGTTAATGATTATAGCACATATCATACGATTTTTGATTATGCAAAAGTAACACATTGGCGGACATTTTTCGACAAAACAAAAAAAATACGTATTTATTTCACCGTTTTTGGCAAAAAATAGTAAATATCAAAATTTAAAAAAATCCTTGATTTGCGCTACAGCTATAGTTGTAAAGAATATGTGGTTAAAATTTCACAAGGATCGGTTTAGTTGCTTCGAATATTTTATCAACAAGCCGTCGAAAAACGTTGTTTCGACAAAAACGCGTTTAAAGTTTGTTTGGATTACATAAATACATTAAAGAGAGCGTAGGGGTTTGCACTTTTGAAAAATCGATTTTTTGTCCTTCCTTATAATTAAACATTTCAAGAATATAATCCCAAAATTTCAAGTCAATCAGAGCAAAACTCTCGAAGTTATTGACTATTTAGTCCCGCTCCGTTAACCCATTAACGCCCAAGAATCGCGATTTTTTCCTTCAATTTCAAGCCAGATTTTTATTATATAAAAAAAATCATAAAAAATGAAGAGATACGTTCCCTAGTATTTTCGGGGGTGCTCTTTCAGAATCTGGGATCAAAATCCGGTTTTGTCCATTAGGAAAAAAAATATGGCGGCTTTTAAACAAAAAAAAAACGGGAAAAATCGATGACACTTTTTTTTCAAAATTTTTTTTTTCACCTCAAAGCCGTTGAAAAGTCCGGTTTTTTTTCAACCATGGGTGCATAGAATAATGACGATTGAACAATCAATTTTTTAAATTCGTCGTTGTCAACATTTTCACCCCCAAAATGGCGCTTTTCACCCCCTGAGTGACACGAAAAATTTCACGCTCGGTGTCCCAAATGAAAAGTAGTTGGATTTGGACGAAAATCGGTACTCGGAGGTTTTTGAGGTCGCTGATGATGATTCTGCTCTCAAAATTCCGAAATAAAAAATGGCAGATCCAATATGGCGGACACAAATGCAAAAGTTCATTTGAATTGGATAAAACGTGGCACTCGGGGGTTTTCGAGGTCGCTGATGATGATTCTGCTCTCAAAATTCCGAAATAAAAAATGGCAGATCCAATATGGCGGACACAAATGCAAAGGTTCATTTGAATTGGATAAAACGTGGCACTCGGGGGTTTTCGAGGTCGCTGATTATGATTCTGCTCTCAAAATTCCGAAATTCAAAATGGCGGATGCAATATGACGGACACAAATGCAAAAGTTCATTTGAATTGGATAAAACGTGGCACTCGGGAGTTTTCAAGGTCGCTGATTATGATTCTGCTCTCAAAATTCCGAAATTCAAAATGGCGAATGCAATGTGGCGGACACAAATGCAAAAGTTCATTTGAATTGGATAAAACGTGGCACTCGGGGGTTTTCGAGGTCGCTGATAATGATTCTGCTCTCAAAATTCCGAAATTAAAAATGGCAGATCCAATATGGCGGACACAAATGCAAAAGTTCATTTGAATTGGATAAAACGTGGCACTCGGGAGTTTTCAAGGTCGCTGATTATGATTCTGCTCTCAAAATTCCGAAATTCAAAATGGCGAATGCAATGTGGCGGACACAAATGCAAAAGTTCATTTGAATTGGATAAAACGTGACACTCGGGGGTTTTCGAGGTCGCTGATAATGATTCTGCTCTCAAAATTCCGAAATTAAAAATGGCAGATCCAATATGGCGGACACAAATGCAAAAGTTCATTTGAATTGGATAAAACGTGGCACTCGGGGGTTTTCGAGGTCACTGATTATGATTCTGCTCTCAAAATTTGAAAGCCTTTGGGTATTCAAATATCTGAAAATACCAGGTGTTTAAATACCCAAAGGCTTTCGAATTTTGAGAGCAGAAATATAATAAGCGACCTAGAAAACCCTCGAGTGCCACGTTTTATCCAATTCGAATGAACTTTTGTATTTGTGTCCGCCATTTTTTATTTCGGAATTTTGAGAGCAGAATCATAATCAGCGACCTCGAAAACCCCCGAGTGTCACGTTTTATCCAATTCAAATGAACTTTTGCATTTGAGTTCGCCATATTGGATCCGCCATTTTGAATTTCGGATTTTTGATAGCAAAATCATAATCAGCGACCTCGAAAACCCCCGAGTGCCACGTTTTATCCAATTCAAATGAACCTTTGCATTTGTGTCCGCCATATTGGATTCGCTATTTTGAATTTCGGAATTTTGAGAGCAGAATCATAATCAGCGACCTCGAAAACCCCCGAGTGCCACGTTTTATCCAATTCAAATGAACTTTTGCATTTGTGTCCGCCATATTGGATCCGCCATTTTTCATTTCGGAATTTTGAGAGCAGAATCATAATCAGCGACCTCGGAAATCCCCGAGTGCCACGTTTTATCCAATTGAAATGAACTTTTGCATTTGTGTCCGCCATATTGGATCCGACATTTTTAATTTCGGAATTTTGAGAGCAGAATCAAAATCAGCGACCTTGAAAACCCTCGAGTGACATGTTTTATCCAATCCAAATGAACTTTTGCATTTGTGTCCGCCATATTGGATCCGCCATTTTGAATTTCGGAATTTTGAGAGCAGAATCGTAATCAGCGACATCGAAAACCCCCGAGTGCCACGTTTTATCCAATTCAAATGAACTTTTGCATTTGTGTCCGCCATATTCGATCGGTCATTTTGAATTTTGCAATTTTGAGAACAGAATTGTAATCAGCGACCTCAAAAACCTCTGAGTACCAATTTTCGTCCAAATCCAACTACTTTTAATTTGGTACACCGAGCGTGACATTTTTCGTGTCACTCAGGGGGTGAAAAGCGCCATTTTGGGGGTGAAAATGTTGACAACGACGAATTAAAAAAATTGATTGTTCAATCGTCACTATTCTATGCACCCATGGTCGAAAAAAAACCGGACTTTTCAACGGCTTCGAGGTGAAAAAAAAATTTTGAAAAAAAAGTGTCATCGATTTTTCCTGTTTTTTTTTTGTTTAAAAGTCGCCATATTTTTTTTCCTAATGGACAAAACCCGATTTTGACCCCAGATTCTGAAAGAGCACCCTCGAAAATACTAGGGAACGTATCTTCATTTTTTATGATTTTTTTTATATAATAAAAATCTGGCTTGAAAATGAAGGAAAAAATCGCGATTCTTGGGCGTTAATGGGTTAACACTGTAGCTCCGACTTCTCTAAACTTCAAATGCGTTTTTCTCGAAACCACTTTTTCAAAGTCCGTGTTGACTGCCATTTAAAAACTACATGACCGATTTATTTCAACCTATAAAATACATATATATAAAATGCCTCCCCCCAACGGTTAGTTTGAGATTTTTTTTACATTGAGGGGGTTTTCCACCCCCAAAATTCCAGAATTTTTCGTGAAAAATAGCACTTTGCACTTTACATGACCACCAAAATTTAGAAATGAAATAAAAAATTATCAAAGACCGTTGGGGGGACGACTTGATGATACTTTGACTGAATTTTAATGGTACTTGATTTCAGATAATTTCTAGCTGAGACACAGTGAACACCGCAAATCGTGTTTTTCCAAAGGCGTTCTTGGAAAAGCTTTGTCACCGGCTTGTTTGTGAATATTTTCGCGTACAAATTTCACGGAATGTTCTTGAAATGACACTTAACAATGTACAAAAGGTTCCAATAAATTTACTCTATCCATATAGATGAAAAAAATCGCAAAAAAGTGTTTTTTTACGCTGAAACCTACCCTTCCCTTAAAAAAAAAATTTCGATGTATTTCGAAAGTGTATTTATTAAGTGTTACCACTTTTATATCAATATCTATAATATAAACCTATCCAAAAAAATTCATGAAAATAGCCTTTTTTAGCGTCTAAAGTGAGAAGACCCCTTAATAATTTTTTTTGGGCGGAACAATCGAAAAATTTGCTAAAAGTGGAGAGCTCCAAATTCAAATACTTTCGATAATTGTGATGGGCTGCCGCTTGGAAAGAGTTGCTGATGCATTTGTGGCTCATGTGTGGACGCAACTTGATATCGATAAATTCAATTGAGTTGGGACATTAATTGATATCGGTGAATTAAAAGTGTAGATAAAGCGACTTTCCTCGAAACAACGACGATACAGTATCTTACAATACGACGTTTCTCTCTCTCTCTCTCCCCCCCCCCCTCTCCTTCCCTCTCTCTCTCTCTCTCCCCCCCCTCTTCCTCGCCCTCTCTCTTAACAATATATCGTTAGTCGTTACGTTGGACGCAGCGGGTAAACAATAATTATTGCGCAACGTGACGCAATTGGCGTTATCGGAAACGACCGCGACACCCGGAGAATGGCGCCACAAGGGGACAAAAAAAGGAACATTTTGTTGCATCGCAAACACGGGAAATGCGATTGGATGAGGCGTTCAAAGTCGTGCACACACCCTGATTGCAAATCTCCCTATATCATGTACACATACGTGCGCACGCGTGTGTGCAACGACACGAACAAGTTATCGAGGCACGAGTCAATTTTAGCAACGAGCATACAGTGAAAAGTACTCAATGCATGCGCTATCGTATTTTCTATAAGCATCGACGAGGGAAACTACGACCACGATGAGAGTTCAACGTTCGCTCCCGTGACAGTGGAATCGATTGCGACTATATTCCACGTCACTTCCAATCTTCTTCTGACTCTTCTCCTACCATTTTGCCTCAAATTAGATAATTAATGATTGAGCTACTCGAACATCTTTACTCACGACGATAAGAGCATTTGCGAAACTAAAGATTTTCGAAATTATAAACGATTATTTTTCGGTGAGATATAGACGAACGAATTATTTTTTTAACTTGTTAGTTCCTCAATGACACGTCATCATATCGCAATAATAATATCGTGAGACTAAGTATGAAAAACTACATTGTTCAAATATAATCATGATCAAATGTCACATCAAAATGTGGGATTTATTGGTGCAGATATTTGCGTGTGAAAGTAATATAAATATAAGAATTTAAGGGGGGTAGCGGTGTGACACTGCCAAAGAATCGCTTTTTTTTGTTTTTTTCGATAGTTTATACTTTCAAGAATATTATTATCATTTAAATGATTTCTATCAATATCATTTTAGCTTGCAAAAATCGATAATTCAATTTTTAAACGCGTTTTTCTCGAAATGAGATTTTTCAAATTTGCTGACATTGTAACTCAAAGAGCTACAATGTCAGCAAATCCGATTGCCTTGAAATTTGCACTGAGCACTCTTGAATGTATTTACTCTACAACGACGTAGGATATTTTTGATCGGATGAAAATTGACGATTTGGCATTGAAAAAAACGACCATCTTATAGGCAAGAAAACATACTTTTTTCATAACTACGCCATTTTGTTAGATTTTGATATTTATCGAAAATCCTACGTCATTGTACAGGAAATACCTTCTAGTTTAACGACATTTTTTCCCTTTTCGGTTTTAGCTACTCAATCGCCCGGAATCATGTCAGCAGTAGAGAAACTTTTTTGCGCCCCCGAAGGCTGCGCATAAGTCACTTGAATCTCAATATTTTTATATAAAAAAATTATGTAATGTAGGTAAAATATAGCCAAATATATTCGTAATTTTCCGAAACATTTAATTGAGTACTTTCCTTCCAAAAAATTCCCGAAAATCACTCAAATTTTCAGCGTTCACACTGGTATAGCCCCTTAACGGGTTATCCCTCTTCGGAAGCCCAATTTGAAGGGTCAGAATGATGATTTTTTTTATGTAGTAACACATTGGTTGGAATAAATTATTTTTTTTTCCCAGCATGTTGTACACATGTTTGTCGTTACAATGTAATTTATTCGGAAGAAAATCTTTCAAAGTGTTCGTGGTGCTGCAGTTGGCATTGCAGTCCTCCAGCGGCGAGGCCCGAAACTGCGGGATCTCTACCAGGCTCATCTGAAACAAAAACGCAACATTTTTTCTTCAAATATATCCAACTGGCTATGGATTCACGATCCTTTTTCGAAATTTCGAAAAGTACGATAAATGACCGCTTCTCCAAACAAAAACTCACTTTTCTCTTGAAAAACAGCATGCTGAACTCATTGTTATTAACAACTGGTTCATCCAATGAAAAAATGCGATCGTGAACCGAAAGTGATGACCTGTTTCAACGCTAACTGTGCAAATTCAAGTAAATAGTGTGAAAGTTACTCAAGATATCAATTCCGCCGTTTCAAGATGTGTAGTTTTGAGATAATCACGTTCAAACTCGACGGAACGCGGTAAACGCGACACCTACTGATCCACAAAAATGGTGCAACTTCGTCAATTTTTAGAACTTCAGGGTCCGGTTGGTCTTAAAATATTCTTGAAAGTTCACATGATATCAATATACAAAAAAAAACGACTTTTTCGAGTTTCCAGAGAGGGATACCCCCTTAAGGGGTATCCCTCTCTGCCACAGTAACGGTAAATCATGTGCGAATTTAACATTTATTTTTTCGTATGAAAAAGTGATTCACTCATGAAATTAATTACACATATATTTAGTATGAGTATCAAGCTGTTAGAAAAAAATATATATATATATTTTTTCGATGTACAAAATGGCCGACTACTAATATTTTCTTTTGTAGTCTTTTCTTTAGGCGCTCTGCGGCGTGACATTTAGCATCCACAATTTTCGACCTAGAAGAAAAAAAGAAAAATTCTCGTCAATCTACATTAGAATACCTAGCGAAGTACGTACGGAATTTAAAAAATATTGTTTTATACAAAAGTTGCAGGTATTTGAATGAATTTTCAGTGAAAAATATCGTATAAAACTGCTCATAGAATGAAAAGTTTTCGAGTTACATCGAGTGAAAATAGTTACAAGTTATTTGTCACGCTAATTGGAAAAAAGCGGTTTCGAGAAAAACGCGTTTCGAATTTTAAGTACTCTATGGCCGTGCCAGAGCTGGACTTACGTTATACGCTCAAAGTCGGTGGACAAAAAAAGTCTTGCTATAAATCGAGTAGTAACTTATTCTCATTATGATAAAGCACTCTTTAGCGAAAAAAAAAATCGTTTTTTTTTTTAAGTCTATTGTAGCCTTACCCCTTAAGGCGGAACACCACTGTGAGGGGTATAAAATTAATCGATTTTTTTTGCATTTCATCGCAGTGTACATATTCAACAATATGTGAAAGAATGTCGAGTTGACATGCTGAAAATGGATCAAATTACAGGCAAAAATTTGCTGATTTTCATGACCTTTTTTTTAAAGGACATATGTCTTCACTATTTCTGAGACTAAGGGTATGTTTTATTACTACGCTTGGCTGTTACACGGTTTTTTTTATAATAAATAATTTACAATGCCGGAGGTATGGCAATGTCTTCTAAACTGCATTTTCAAAACTGGCATTACGTTAGCAAAAAAAACTAATCGACCGATTCTGATGAAATTTGCTATAAATGTTTCTACCCTTATTATCTGAATCACGACAGTAAATCTTTTGGAAAATAAAAAAAGTGTTTTTTAATTGCAAAACGTAGCAATTTCTTTCAGAAAATTCAATCTTTTTGTTTCATAGTGTACCATTTCATCGATTTTCAACATTTCTCACTCTTTATTGTTTCATATTCTGCGTATGAGTGTTAATGAAAGAAAAATCAGCGTTGGTTTTTTTAAAGAATAATCCCGCTGACGCTGCGTGTCACGTTGTTCATACCGTGCCATACCTCCGCCGCTTTCAAAGATTAATCAATTTAAAAATACCATCAATACCCATGCAGAAATTTTTTGGGGACTCCCCAGATCCTACCAGATCCCTATGGGGATTTGATAGGGACGCCCCAAGTAAGGAGTCCACACTGGAATCCAAATAGATTTGTTGGGGATTCCCCAGATTCTACCAGATCCTTATGGGGATTTGATAGGGACGGCCCAGGTAGGGAGTCCACATTGGAATCCAAATGTATTTGTTGGGGACTCCCCAGGTTCTACCAGATCCTTATGGGGATTTGATATGGACACCCCAGGTAGGGAGACCACATTGGAATCCAAATGGATCCTGGGCTGTTTCCAGATTAACGTGGTTTGAGAATTTTTTACTAGAAATTATATAAAATGGGATTTCGCGACGCTCTGTAAAAAATTATTCTTTTGATGGTCCCGTGCACAGATTTGCTTGGGAGTTTCAAGATGCACCCACGTGTTTCTAGGAATTTGTTAGGATATCGAATACTACAATATATAATTATATTCTTTAGTAGCTTCTTTACTTTAGTGCTTACCCATATTGTATATTTATAGTTTGTTATGGGCTAGTATTTTTTATACGAATAAAAAACTTATTATAAATTTTAATATGCACACTTTTTGAATTTTTAATACTTGTGCGCATAAAAATTTGTTTTGGACGTGACGGCAATCGGGTTACGATTGCGTCTGTGGTTTATCGCTGTGGGTGTGGACTTTTGTTAGAGCGGCTTAAATGAGGTTTTAAAAGAAAATTAAATGTAAGTATGAAATCATATTTTTATAAACATGATATCTATTACACATTCGCTTAAGTTTGTAACCCGTAACAGCAATTTCCACCCGACCCGGTGGATTTTTCATCGGGATCCAATAGGGATTCCCCATCGGGATCTAACAGGGATTCCTTGTCGGGAGCCAATAGGAATTCCCTATCCGGGATCCAATAAGGATTCAGAAAATCGCTTCCGACAAAAGAAAGACGTCGGGCGATAGAACATAAGCGGCGCAGGGTACATATATATTCGTGTCGTCGTTGAAAAGCGCGCGACGATCGAGTTACTGCACAATCGCGATCGTAAAATTTATTTACTCCAAACACGCATTAATGTTTGTTGCATTCCAATGATGCAAGCATCAACCTTATTAAAGTGTTTAAATTTTATATAGTATGAAAAGTATTCAAAGAATATCCCACCCATAACTGCACAAGTATTTTTGCTTAATAATAGTATAAAAAGTGTATAAAAACTACGTTACAGCATAAAAAGTATTTAAAGTATTTTTAAAAAGTTCATAAAGTATAAAAAGTACTCGAAGATATAGATATAAGATATAAGTATTCGAAGAATACTATACAAAGCACTATAAATATTCAGTATGGGTAAACAATTAAAAAAAAAACAAAATAAGTATATTGTGGTATTCGATATGTACTCCTTTGTAAACAATAAATTGATCTCTTTAGTGTATCGATGCTTTTATTTTTTGTAGCATTTTGGGCTTACAGAATGCGATATGATCGATCAAGCATCGTATCGGATTCCGTTCAATACTGTGGGGAAGCTTTAAGATTCTTACATTGGATTCCGATGGGAAATCCCTATTGGATCCTAATAGGGAATCCCTATGGAATCCCTATGGAATTCCGATAGGAATCCCTACTGGATCGCGATGGGAATCCCTTTTGGATCCCGATGGGAATCCCTTTTGGATCCCGATGGGAATCCCTTTTGGATCCCGATGGGGAGTCCCTCTTGGAATCCAATGTACGAGCGTGACGTTTCCTGATAGGGATCCAATGGGGTGTCCTGTTGGATCCCTATCAGGGAGTAGGGAGAAGTAGGGGAATCCTATAGGATTCCAAACACAATTTCTACTTGGGTAGTAATAAAACATACCTTAAGTCTAAAAAAAGGAGAAGAAAATTTCCATTTAAAAAAAATCATGAAAATCAGCTATTTCTTCTTCGGCTAAAGGTATCTCTCCACTGAAGACGGGTGTGGACGCAACGGAAGTTAGGTTAGAGTATACCCACTACAGTATACGTTGAAATTGTTTATATATATATATACACATCAATCGAATTTCATTGCATATTAGAAGCATTCCACGTCACTTCAGCCAGTAAAAAAAAATCCACAAATAATTTATAAAAATCGAGTTACTTTATTGAAAAATATCCACCGAGTGTCGAATTTTTTTTAAATTTCTGACGTTTTTTCTCGTTGATTACCATTTTTTAACATTTTTTTATTCAAATGCCTGTATCTTTGGCAGGATTTGACGTATTTATATTCGTAAAAAATGAAAATGTGCGTCTTTTTCTAGCCATCCAGAAAAAAATTAATTTAGATCTTATTGAGCAAGTCGAACGTCCGTTTCAGGGCAAAATATGCAAAAATATTTTTTTTCCGCAAAGAAAGGCACTCGTTATTTTTCTTTTACTTTCCCCGAATTGTCAATACGAAAAACGGATTTTCGGTATTTTTTATATTATGGAATTTCTAAACACCGTGGGGTTACAGCTATTTTAATTAAAAATTTTTTTTTATTAATATTCGATTGAAGAGTGTGGAGCACTCGCTGTGTGTTCACCAGGTTTTTGAAATACATATGATATATATGTCATACGTATTGAAGCCTTGGAATGCTTCTGGAAAGCTTTCTGGAAGGCTAGAAAAAGACGCACATTTTCGTTTTTTACGAACGTAAATACGTCAAATCCTACCAAAGATACAGCCATTCGAATGGAAAAGTATTAAAAAATGGTAATCAAAGAAGAAAAACGTCACAAATTTTAAAAAATGTCTACACTCGGTGAATATTTTTCAATAAAGTAACTCGATTGTTCAAAATTATTTGTGGATTTTTTTTACTGGCTGACGTGACGTGGAATGCCTCATTAATGGAAGAATTCATTTAGAAAATTAATTACCTCATTGGGACGCCAAACCTCAATTTACGCTCAAGAAATTTATCGTTTTTACACCTGCGCAAGCATTCTCGAAAACTACTTGCTTATCTTCTTTCAATCAAGTCATTGAGTACATATAGATCCTGAGTATATATTTGTCGGTGTATTTTTGTCTCGTGGCAATACGTCATGGAACGATATTCCTCGAGGTGTTGGAGAAAAATCAATATCAGACCTTTTTTTGTCGATCAGTGACGTAGTAATCGTCCATGAACGGTGTCGTTTCTTCGTTAATTGAGTAAAATATTCTTGAAGTAACGCAGGTGCACGATAATAATAATTGGCAAAATGGTAAAGTACTTTCGTACCCGTGACACGTTTCTTTTCAGTACGCGGGAGTATTGAAAATTAATAATTCAATTTTTCAAACGAACGAGCTGTTTTATTTTATTTTCGTGCTCCAGCGGCGAACAACGCGAGGAAAAATAAATGAAAAATCGTGATAGTCTTGAGTCACGAGCTCTTCACTCATTCCTGGTTGTTTTCTGCGAGAAAGAATAAATTAACGGATTTACCGTAACGGCCTAACGCTGTAGTGCAAAAAAAGCCGATGAAGGTCTTCGAGAATATACGTTAGCCAATTACAGTTAGTATCTAGTTGTGCTATAGGTATCCTTTGTATTTTTGTATCTATATATCGATATATATATATATATATATATACAGGGTGTCCTGTTATTATTGGATAATCCTGCCATAGGTCGGACGATGTCCAAGTATATGCTAGAATTTCGGTTAAGGCGTTACCCCCACTTGTAGCGCAAAAAAAAGCCTTTTTCATGAATTTTTTTAAAGAAAACTACAAAACTTTTTTAATCGATCAATATACCATCTTAAAGAACACATCTTGAAGAACTTTCAGTATTTTTTTTATTGAAAAATATTACATTGTTTAGTGGCAAATGGCCGTCAATGAAATAATGTTTTCATATACACGGTTTGCGGTGACCAACATTGCGGCGAAGTGGATCATCTGAAGAAAAAAAATGCGGATGGATTTAGTCAAATATAAGTATAAACTAGTCTTTAATAGAAAGATTTTAGAAAATATTCATTTTTTACAAAATGGCGGACAGTCAAAGTTAATGGTTCGATTTTAACGAAAAAAAACGGCCGTTTTTTGTCTATAAAACGGCCATTTAAAAAAAATCGAACGATTAAAGACTACATTTTTATGTATTAAATAAGCCTGCAAAATTTCAAGAAGATCGGTTCATTAGTGTTCGAGTAATCTTGGTCACCGACTTCAGAAATGCCATTTTGAGAAAAACGCGATTAAAGTTTCAATTTCCGGTCGTTTACACAACGGATTCTTCTCTTTCAACACTCATATCTCAGTCAATTTTGTTCGGATCGACTTGAAATTTTCAGGACATATTCTCAGATACTTATACTTCAAAAAAATGCAATAAAAAAATCGATTTTTTCAAAATCGCAAGTGGGGGTAACCCCTTAAGTAAAAGTCCCACGGTTTTCGAGATTTTTCGCACGCCATTTCTACAAATGATATCAATCGACAATAACTAAGCAATATTTTCATAAAGTTTCCTTAAGGGGCTACATCAGTGTGAAAGCTGAAAATTTGGATGATTTTCGGGAATTTTTTGGAAGAAAAGTACTCAATGAAATATTTCGAAAAATTACGAATATATTTGGCTACATTTTATCTATATTACATAATTTTTTCATAGAAAAATATTGAGATCCAAGCAACTTATGCGCTGCCTTCAGAGGCGCCAAAAAAAAAGTTCCTCCACCGCTGACATGATTGCGGCCGATTGAGTAGCTGAAAACGAAAAAGGAAAAAAATGTCGTTAAACTGGAAGGTAATTCCTGTACAATGACGTAGGATTTTCGAAAAATATCTAAATCTAACAAAATGGCGTAGGTATAAAAAAAAGTCTGTTTTCTTGCCTACAAAGTGGTCGTTTTTTTCAATGCCAAATCGTCAATTTCCATGTAATCAAAAATATCCTACGTCGTTGTAGAGTAAATATATTCAAGAGTATTACGTTCAAATTTCAAGGCAATCGGATAATTGCTCTTTGGGTTACAATGTCAGCAAATTTGAAAAATCTCTTTCCGAGAAAAACGCGTTTAAAAATTTAACTATCGATTTTTACAAGATAAAATCATATTTATCATAAAAACTGCCTGCTGAGATGCTGAAGCTTTTCATACTGGTGTAGCCCCTTAACATTTATGGGGTGTTCTCACTTTAGCCGCTAAAAAGGACATTTTCATGAATTTTTTTGAGAGGTTTATATTATAGATATTGATATAAAAGTTGTTACACTTAATAAATACTCTTTCGAAGTACATTTAAAAATTTTCTAAAAAAAAAATTCCTAAAAAATGGTAGGTCTGCACTGTTGATGAAATCTCGCATATGGATAATCCGAAACAAAAAAAATCAAACGGTTTTACATTCAGTATGTTAATGGCTATAGCGCATAACATACGATTTTTTATTTACCCAAAAAAACAAAATGGCGGACATTTTTCGAAAAAAAACGTATTTTTTCGCCGTTTTTGGCAAAAAAATAGTAAATATCAAAATATAAAAAAATCCTTGATATGCGCTATAGCTATAGTTGTAAAGAATATGTGGTTCAAATTTCATAAGGATCGGTTCAGTAGTTTCGAACATTTTATCAACGAGCCGTCGAAAAACGTTTTTTCGAGAAAAACGCGTTTAAAGTTTGTTTGAGTTACATAAATACATTAAATTTTTTTTAAATGTATTTCGAAAGTGTATTCATTAAGGGTAACAACTTACATATCAATATGTATAATATAAACCTGTCAAAAAAGTCATGAAAATAGCCTTTTTAGAGTCTAAAGTAAGAAGACCCCTTAGGGTTGAAAAGAAGACTTTTTTAGATAAAAGAAATAACCAAGAGAATTCTTTGAAAACAGGTTCAAAAAAGTTCGTATTTGTCGAAATGGCATGCGAAAAACCAAAAGCAGATAATTTTTATTTCGAAAACCGTGGTACTTTTACTAAACTGAAATTCCAGCATTCAGTAGGACACTGACGTATCGACAGTTGGAGGATAATCCAATCATACCAGAACACCGTGTATATACCCAATTAGGAACTTGGTAATAAATTAAAAGCTCCAGCCGAGCGTTAAATTACGTAAGTGTGGTTTGCGCTGAAGCATTAACATATCACTGGCACTTCTCTATCGCGTCTATTATTACTGCTCAGCCGCGTTCACACTCCTCGACTCTATCCTCAATACTGCCGATCGCATTTTTTCCTTTTCCGTTTTTGTCATTGTTTTTTTTTGTTTTTTTTTTGACGTGACAACGTCTTATAATTCGATGGAGCCGGCTGCACGCACGAAAAAGCATGACTCATCGCCGTTACCTCGCTCTGAGGCGTTCCTTCTAAGGCTTGAAGTGTAAGCGAGAGCGCGGAACGAGCGACAAAGAGGCACAATCGGCCTCCGCGTTCGGCAGCGTTCGGCAGCGTTCGACATCTGTCTCTCTCCTACTTGAGTGATGGCCTCTGCACACTGCGAGCGACGAGCGACGAGCGATGAGCGATATCCAATGGCAACGTCACTCTCATAGAGCATTTCCGTCATACTTGAGCTCTCATTGGATATCGCTCATCGCTTGTCGCCCATCGCGCGCAGTGTGCAGAGGCCATGAGCGATGCGTCCGCGTGGACAGCTGCTATACAATAATACATGTACATGTTTTCGTCAAGTATGAAGTGCAGTGAAAAGTGAATGTGGTGTCAATTGTTTATAGCAACGATAATTGCGGCGATAAAGGTAATGATTCTTTCGATATTAAATATATGTTCAGTGATATATTGTCGAATATTCGTGCTTTCATCATTAAAATAAATAGCATCGGTCCGCTAGTGCAGCGATTGTAGGTTATGCTATAATGGACAAAACTATAACAATAAGTTAACAGAACTATTTCACGATGAGTAAAAATCAATTGCTTTACTATTCGATCGAAATAATTATCGAGCGTAGCTATGATTTCAAAAAATTAAAACATAAATGTTAAATCTTCCACATATCATAACAACGTGTCTGAAATGACAGGTTGGACCAGCCAGCCGTCAAAGGGAACAATTTTCTCCTATAACAAACACATTGAGGCGGGCTTTTTAAAAGCTAGAGTTACAAAAATTTTAATGATGTTTCCAAATGTTAAATTTTAAATTTAAGATTTATGAACAATAATTTAATCACAGTTTATTCTTATAATACATTATTCAAAATTATTACTTTTTTACAACAAATTACAATTAAATTTGCAAAAATAATTAAGTAACTAATTGAACAACAACTTTTATTCAGTTTACTTGCTGAAAGAAATAATGTCAATACAAAATTTATTATTATAAAATAATAAAATCAAAAATTAAATTTTAACAGTCGAGTAGAAATTTAAACAATAAATTTTATTCAAGTATTTTGTAAATTTAAAATGATTTTCTGAACGAAGAATTTTATGAAAAAATAAAAGTTGTAAAACAATTGCTCAAAGCACATTCATACTTGTAAAAAATATGTACGTTGTAAAAAAAAATAAATAAAAATTGACATAATTGTATTTATGCGTACAAATAAATGTAACTTGATCAATTCAATTGTGATTTCCATTTACCTCCTTCTCTATATCCATACAAAATATCTATCAAACAAACAAAATAAATTTTTTTTTATTTGTTTATTTATGTAACCCTAACAAAACTTTAAACGCGTTTTTTTCGAAACAACGTTTTTCGACGGCTTGTTGATAAAATATTCGAAACTACTGAGCCGATCCTTATGAAATTTTAACCACATATTCTTTACAACCATATTTTACTTATTTTTGATCATGCTAATTTTCGCTCGCATCGTTTGATCGATTGCTCAGTGTCGAGACCACGGTCACTCGATGACAAAGTCGATCATTCCAATCGTTTCGTTCGCGTAGGATCGGTTGGTTTCGTCGTTTGGTCATTTTCCAAAGTGCCTCGTTCCCTTCGCGGTCTCGGGCACGCAACTCTTACACGAGTATTATTCTCCATGTCTCGAAAATCAATAAACAGTATTGGAACCCTTCGCATCTATCGGCACTATAAATAAATCTCGGGGGCAGGTGTGACGTAGATCGGTGTCGCGAGCTTGCGACACTCGGGGACTCGCGTCATCCTCGGTCTCCTTCTTTTCTCCCCTGTCCTGTTCGACCGCAGGTTCCTCGTTCATCAAGACCCCATCGATCCTCGTTTATCAATAGACCAGCCAATAGTATTTAGCCTCCAGGTGCACTTTTACACTCGATGAATCGTATCGTGAGAGTCGAACGAAAACCGTACTGCCACGAGGCCCTCTCGCAAATATCGGTCATCTAACGATTTTTTTTTTTTTTGATTAAGGTGTCCACTTTGAAAATTAAAAAAAAATCGAAAGCAAGCAAGACTTGAAGAAATTGACGATGATGAGCAATCAGAAGGGATTTTGTACTTTGCAGGAATTGCCGATTGAGTTTAGGTAAGAGTTTTTCATAGTATAAACTTCATACGCGTTTTTTTCGAAACAACGTTTTCAAAATCTAGCTCCTAGTACAGTCGTGCTGTATATTGGAATCGGAAAAAATTAGAAGAAGGCCAGTTTTGTGACAGGTGATTTTGTAGGTGTCACGGGTGCTAAAACCAAGTTTGCCTAAATATTGGTGGGGGGGGGGGCAGGGTTTTTTTAGGGGATGGGGGTGGATTAATGCCAAACTACAACCCCTACGAGGTCGGCGCCGGGAGACAAAATGTTCAGAAAAATCCGGGTTTTATTTTTGTCCATAGCGCCGAAGTCGTGGAAGTTTATTTTGGGGGTGAAAAAGTCGGGTGAAATTTTGAAAAATCAGTTTTCATTCGATAACTCTTTAGGACAAATTCATAAGATTTTTGTTCAAATGAAAACGTTGTAGCCCTTGAAAAGACGCGTCGATCGAGTATTCGATCAACCCTCTCCAATAATATTTTCACCCCCAAAAGAATTGTTGAAGAATTAATAAAAAAAATTGTTTATTGAATAACTCAAAAACAATCGATTTTTCGGGGATGGTTCCAATGTACGAAATGTAGAGAATAATTTTCTCTGTATTTTCGTTCCTATGCACAACCCTTGAATTTTGCTATTTCGAACCCCTCTCAGGGGTTGAAAATTCAAAATGAAATTCTGGGAAAACTATTGACCGAAACTAAAGAGATACGAGTTTGGCGCTATGGACAAAAATGTAGCTGAGGGTTCAAGCTACAAATTCTTCCACGGCGGCGAATTCGTGCGGTCAATAGTTTTCCCAGAATTTCATTTTGAACGTTCAACCCCCGAGAGGGGTTGGAAAATCAAAATTCAAGGGTGGTCCATAGCAACGAAAATATGGACAAAATTATTCTCTACATTTCGTACATTTGAACCATACCCGAAAAACCGATTGTTTTTGAGTTATTCAATAAACTATTTTTTTGTTGTTTTTTAACCATTATTTGGGGGTGAAGATATTATCGGAGAGTGATGATCGAATACTCGATCGACGCGTCTTTTCAAGGGCTACAACGTTCCCATTTGAATACAAAGTGTACTTTTTTTTTCTAAAGAGTTATTGAATTAAAACTGATCATTCAAAACTTCACCCGACTTTTTCACCCTCAAAATGAACTTCCACGACTTCGGCGCTGGGACAAAACCAAAGCCTGGATTTTTCTGAACATTTTGTCTCATGGCGCCGACCTCGTAGGGGTTGTAGTTTAGCATTAATCCACCCCCATCTCCTTTCATCCCCTAAAAAAACCCTACACCCCGATTTTTAGGCAAACTTGGATTTAGTACCCGCGGCACCTACAACATCACCTGCCAAAAAACTAGCCTTTTTCTAATTTTCTCCGATTCCGGGTTTTTTCAGCGACAGCACGACTGTACTATCCATCGTATCTCTAAAACTAATAAACTGATTCTCTTGAAATTTGAACCACATATTGTAAACATGATTCGCAACAAGATAAACCTCGATGGTTTTATAATTTCGATTTTTGCGCTTTTTTTGCGAAAAACTGCGAACAAACGCGTTTTTAAAATACTTTTGTCGTTTTTCATCTGCCATTTTTTTAATTTTTTGATAAAACTTTATATCCGAGGGTCATTTTGTAGCTGATGTCATACTGAATCTAATGGACTTTGATTTTTTTTTGTTTCAGACAAGCCGTTGCCGAGTTGTGATGAAGCTACCTAGCCCACCGATTTTTGAGGCGTTACGTTAAACTATAGTTTTTGTACTTAAAAATGAATAAAAATGAATTAAATTTTTTTAAATGTAATTCAAGACATTATTTATCACGCTCATCAACTTTTATATTCATATCTTTTATAAAATCCTCAAAAAAAATCGCGAAAATAGCCTTTTTTCGTGGCTCCAAAGTGGACTGACCCCTTAAGGAGTTTCGATGCCAAAATCGAAATGCTTGGAGACGACTGGAATTCATAGCACCGAGAGATTAATTTAGGATGCATTTACTGTACAAACATTAATCCGTTTCAACACATACCAGGTGTGTAAGTATGAAACCGGAATTTGCCCATAGGTGGCGCTAGATGTCGATGCAGTTACCGACACATCACGTCAGCGGTGTCTTGTTATTGTATTGATATCCGACAAAGATTTCCAACTCACAATAACACGAGTTTCATTCAGTAGCATTAGTTTATTAGAGATAAACATGTCGAGTTTTGTGCCAACAAATTACGATTTGCCGACAGCACTACTTTTCTGTTTTCATCTGAAGAAAACCGCAGCCGAATCGCATCGAATGCTTGTGGACGCGTTTGGTGAGAATGCTCTCGGTAAAACACAGTGTTTCGAGTGGTTCAAACGGTTCAAAAGTGGCGATTTTGACGTGAGGAACGAAGAACGTGGAAGACCACCGAAAAAGTTTGAAGACGCTGACCTGCAAGCCTTGTTGGACGAAGACGACGCTCAAACACAACAACAACTGGCGGATGTACCTACGGTAATGATATGATACTTTGTATCATATCATTACAATAAACGTGTTTTTTCTGTACAAAAATTCCGGTTTCATACTTACACACCTGGTAGTTTCGGAGATTTTTAAGGTTGAAGTTGAGCTTTGTTCGAGTATTATTAATAAACCAAGTGGAAAAACCGCTTAATTTTTTAACACGACATTTCTAACACTAATCGCAGGTGGGTCAGTTTTTTAAATTTGAATCGAAGCATTATTTTAACCCCTACAGTCCTATAACTAGTGTTTACGAAATGACGATCGTACACTTGCCTCGAAATGTAGCAACAAGCGATTCAAGTCCCCAATCTATCAAGATGTCTTCTACTTCGCACATTATTATGTTTTCGATGTAAATCGTCTCACAAAACTTATCACAATGACTATTGTAGTTTTCTACGCGCTCACAGGGGAGATGCACGTCAACAGCCAGAAGAGCAGACGTGCACAGCCGGAAGTCGAAAGGGCGATCGTAGCGCTGTTCGTGCATGCATCTGAAACTACACTGATTCGCTATTTCCACTAACTAATCGCTCACAGCGATCGAACAGAGCGCGCCCGTGGTCGGATTTGCCAAATAAAGTCGTTATCTAGAAATCGTGCCGGGAAAAAAGTGATCGATTGCATCCACAAGAACTCAAGTAGCAATAGCAATCAATAGCTGAAAAATATGCACATCGTAGAAAAAAGAAAACACGGTCTTACCTCGAAGTAACTTTAATTAAATCATTTATTTCAATTAACTTATTCAATTGTAGAACCAACCATCATTCTCTTTATGCGTAATAATTAATTCAGTTGGAAAATGTAGTTTATTGGCCAATATAACGACCAAATATAAAGTTCAAATAAAACGTGGATTACTTGTATGAACTCCGATGTAGTTAATCTAACCCATTATATGGCCAGGGAGATATTGCTATTTTGACATGATAATTTGGTTGTTTCAACTAAACTGTCTTTGTCACTTGAATCGAATTGTATTTCAAGCGAGTAAAATTAGGTTGCTTCAAGCAAAATTGCTTCAACTAAATATACATAGTTGGTATTACCAAACGTTTTTCTGAGTGTATTCAACCGATTTTTATGAAATTTAGCACATCTTCCTTGTACCATCAGTTTGTCGGTGAACGTAAATAATATTTTAATACCAAAAATAAAACGTACTTTTGCCCTTGAATATAGCAAAAATTTCATGAAGAATCCCAAAAGTTTGTCGGTGAATCTAAATAATATTTTAATTTCAAAAATAAAACGTACTTTTGCCCTTGATTAAAGCAAAAATTTCATGACGAATCCCAAAAGTTTGTCGGTGAACCTAAATAATATTTTAATTCCAAAAATAAAACGTACTTTTGCCCTTGATTATAGCAAAAATTTCATGACGAATCCCAAAATTGACTTTATTAAGCTTGCATTTCGTGAATTTTGCATATATTTCCAAAATCCTGCATCACCGACAGCGTATGGGTGTTACCTTTAAGAATCATTTCGATTTTTTGCTTCAGATAATTACAGCGCGAGAGAGAACTCCAGCAGTGCGGAAACTTTTTGAGCGACTTCCTCTGAACATCGATTTACGCGACTGGCAATTTGCATTAAAAAAATTATAATAAAATATTCCTGCATACTCTTAACATATAAAAAAAATACACCAAGTTACAAATTTCCATGAGTATTCTTTACCTGAAAAAAAATCACGAAAAAACTCTAATTTTTTACCTTTTAAATGGTCTTGTTTTAAAAATAGACTATCGACATTATAAATAAGCGTGAAAAGGGTCGTTTTTCCTATTTTTTTTTTTCGTCTACTAGATTATTTATTTGGGGTATGGAAAAAGGGCATTATTAAGCATACTTTGAACTTATTTTGTGCAAATTTTTATTTACGAAAATTAAAAATTAAAAATTTTGTCGAGGAATACTTGAGCCTCGTATATAAAAAAATATATATATTAAAATAAGAATATATAAAAAAACGAGTATAAAATAATTTGGTCCAACGGCCGGATCGATGACTAGGCAATGGATGGTCTCTAAAATAAAAATAGAAAAATTTAACAATCTATAAAAATGTAGTTCCGATTGTACGTAGCCGAACTTCGAAAAAAATACAAAATGGTGGGTGTTCAAAAAAATGTAAACTTGGCGAAATTTTTACATATACTCGGGGGTTTAAAAATACTAAATTTCAACAACAACAAAAAAACGGCTACCTACAATGATAGCTACTGCAATTACGGAAATTTTGGTTTTTCAAAACTGAAAATCGGACAATTATAGCTAGAGTTATAATTCCCGCCAGGTCGAAAAAATCGTTTTGAAACTTTTAGTAAACGTAAATCGTTGCGCTACCTCCTCTCACTAAATCGTCTGTAACTCGGTCAATTTTCAATATTTCAACTAAAAATATTTTTCCCATATTCTTGAATATGTAAACTTCGAGTAAATGCAAAAATATCGATTTTTTCCACCAGTGACGATGGTGTTTCGCAAACAATATTTAGTTTGAACATTTTGGGCGGAGCTGATATTATTATTTTATAAATGTTCAATACTCATACTCGGTAAGTAAGGCGTAATATTGATGCTTTCGTATTGCTTGGCCAGCTTACGGTTAAATTACTTTGCCAAAAATTACGTAAGCGGTTCGGCAATAAAATAGTACAAGATAACGGAATAAAGGCTGCCGTTCAGTCGACCCTGCTACATCCCTCGTTCCAAGTGCTCGATTCTATATTTATAAAAAGCGTAACCAGAAATGCGAACAGGCGTGAAATATTGGAATGCAATATTATTAGTGCCGAAATCGTGAAATCATCGGAAATAAGCGTACCTCGTATAGATGAGAAATTCGAAAAATCTTTCGAGTCCACGAATTTATGGAGCTCTCCAAAAATATGCTCTTGAAGCATTTTTAGCACACACACACACACACACACACACATATATATATATATATATATATATATATATATATATATATATCATATTATTAACTTTATTACACATGATAATAATAAATACATTCAACATATTACAAAATATAATAGAAATATTATATAGAGGGTGTTAGGAAGGTCGATGCAAAGCCTTAAAGGAGTGCCTCAATCACCAACAACAATCAATTTTATTATAACCACCACACAACTAACTAAATGGGATGTTTTGAATAATTAAAAACTTGTCGAAAATTAAAAATACCGCTTATGATAATGCTATTTTTTTAAAAATAGCATTAACATAAGAGGTAAACAAGTTCGTACCTAATACGGGGAAATTTTGCAAAAAACATACCACGATAACTCGAAATCCTTAGACTTTGGACTAAGGTAACCTATCATCCGCTTAAGGCTTTGCATCGACCTTCCTAACACCCTGTACATATATATATGATGATGAATTAAATTTAATTCATTAAATTATACAATAAATAAATTTAAAAACATTATATATATATATAATTATTGATGTTTTCCTCCAAGCTGCACCCGGAAATTAGATGATTCGAGTCTTTTGCTTTTCAAGGATGATAAACCGAATGGTTCGATCTCCCGAGTCTAATAATATCAATGCATCGGTTGTCTGACTCGTAAAAAATGTATCAATGGCTAAATAAAATTGACCAACGCAACAGTAATGCATTCCGTAAATTTGTGAGCTCGTAAATTTCGAAACAGAAACGACCTGCACGTAGACTCGCTTGATTTTTTATAAGGAAATAAAACGCTTTGCTTGGGCTTGCTGAATGAAAAAAAAAGATTCGAAACAAAGGCAAAAATAATAACGGCCAAGAATATGAACGATTAGGCTTGAACCTACCTCACTGAGTGACTTGTTATTCTGATATATTGGAGAAGTGTCTCCGCCTCCACGACAAAGTTCATCGAGTATATTTTATTTTTGCATCGATACCGAAACTCGTACTTGAGGAATAACAAAATGGCCTCCGATCACATGAACGACCAAGGAATATATATATATATAAAGCAAATGTAACGTCGAGACAATATCGCCTCTCAAGGATAATTCGATGTCATTCTCCTCCGTAATAACATCGAATGCGAGAATTATCGTGTAATAATATATTCGCGAGGAAAGGAAGAAAAAAAGGTGAAGATCGAAAAAAAAAGATCCGCGGGTATCGGAGAGAGGAGAAAAACAAGTTGATTCGCGTAACGTTTGTCTGGATGTACGTAACATACGGGCATTCTCACTGTCTCGTTTCTCGTGGAATTTCTTTTTTTTTCCATTTTTTTCACGTGATGAAGACGAGAACTCGGGAGAGCGAGAGAGAAAGATTGCTTTCTTACACTCGGCCCCCTCGTGATCCAAATTAATCATCATAATTATTCTCCTCTCTTTGCCCTCGCTTCGGTTAATTATTATTATCGCCCGGATTATTATTGTTACTACAGAGAGTAATTAATAATCGAAGAGAGCCGATGCGGCGTTGTTTGCTTTTCGAGAGTGTGCACACATTCGCACCATCGCGGGGAGAGGACTTTGGCACGTATCGTCTTATATCGCGCGATCTCTCGATTCAAAATGATGTAACCGGCTAAATTCGTAGGCCTGACCTAACTTAACAACCGCCAGACGAGACTCTTTTTTTCGTTTCTTCCTTCTTACGTATTTGTTTGTTATTTCATGCTGCTGAATGACACCTTGCCTCCCAGACGGCGGCGAATTTGTGTAACCTGCTTTGCTTGCATACCTGCATATGTGCATGTGTGTGCGTACATATATATATATATATATATATATATATATATATATATATATATATATATATATATATATATATATATATATATATATATATGCATATATATGCATATATATATGCATATATATATATATGCATATATATGCATATATATATGCATGTGTGTGTGTGTGTGTGTATGTGTATATATCTCGGCGCTGTATAAATAAAAATGTATACATTTGGTGAGACGGCTGCGAGAAATATTTTTCCATCCGTCATTTATTTTGGTCTGCTTCCCTCGGTAATTCGATTTACCAGAACGAATTCAAACTTGCAAGTCGATTCAGCCAACATCATGGTAGCAG
The DNA here is from genome assembly GCA_964007375.1 of Ophion obscuratus. NCBI lineage: Eukaryota > Metazoa > Arthropoda > Insecta > Hymenoptera > Ichneumonidae > Ophion > Ophion obscuratus. The sequence continues at coordinate 30,422,533 of OZ023319.1, forward strand.
TTAGGCGAACAGAGACAACGAAAAAATTATCTTGTAAACATGAGCGTATTGATGCAGGAAAAATTCCAGTCCTTTCGGTAATTTCACACTGAGGTTCACACTGAGGTTCATGGTATGGGGTATCTCAAAATGACCCGACATTTTAATTTCTCAATAAAACGTATTATTTATCTGAAATGTACGAATATTTTTATTTAAAGTTACGAAACACCCCACCCACTTTTTTTCTTACGCGAAAATGTGTTGATGTGTATTCTACAGAAGTGTGGCAAGTAAGGGTCAATATTGATTTTTGGTGCTAATAAATAATCGCTATATATATATATATATATATATAAAAAGGCATAATTATAAGTATCTTAAAATTTCATTCTGCGTTGTATTAAATACTCACTGACGCAGTTTCTTCGTAATAGTCATCGACAATGTTATATTTTTTCAACTTGGTAGTTACACAAATGTTTTTCTTATTCGCGTAATAAAAATATGAAAATGCATACTTTTCTTCTTTAATGGTATATTTTTACTAAAAATTAGCATCTACAGGATAAATACTTCGTATGCATTTTTTTACGTTGGATGGAGAAAAAAATCATAACCCCTCATTTAACTCAACTGGATTGTTCTAACCTCTTCAAGGGGTTAGGCCACAGTAACGGGTATAGAATCATGTGCGAATTTAACAATTTTTTTTCGTATGAAAAAGTGATTCACTCATAGAATTAATTACACATCGATTTAGTATGAATATCGAACTGGTAGAAAATATATATATATATTTTTTTCGATGTACAGAACGGCCGACTACTAATATTTTCTTTTGTTACCTTTTTTAGGCGCTCCGCGGCGTGACATTTAGCATCCACAATTTTTTGCCTAGAACAAAAAACAAAAATTCTCGTCAATCTACATTAGAATACCTAGAGAAGTACGTACGGAATTTAAAAACATTGTTTTTTTCAAAAGTTGTAGGTATTTGAATGGATTTTCAGTGAAAAATTTCGTATAAAACTGCTCATAAAATGAAGTTTTCGATTAATCAGAAATTTCATACGTACTTCTCTGCGAAATGCAATTAGGAATATAACTTTTAAATTTGAAGTAAATCGAGTGAAAATTGTTGAAGTTATTTGTCACGCCAACTCGAAAAAACCTGTTTCGAGAAAAACGCGTTTAACGTTTTAGGTACTCTAACCTAAGTTAGGAACTTTAGGTTTTAGGTACTTTTAGGTACTGTGTTGCTATAAATCGAAAAGTAACTTATTCTTATGATGATAAATCACCGTTTTAGCGAAAAAAAATCGATTTTTTGAAAATTCTACTGTGGCCTTACCCCTTAAGCAGTGACTTATATTATGAAATAAAGATCAGTGCAAAATTTCACCTTAACTAGAGGTAACAGCTAATCGGAGGTACAGCCGGACTGACTTGCGTCCCTTATGCCATATCTGTGATCAAGATGCCGCAAGCCCTCGATAGTGTGGTGGCAGCCACATACTAATAGGCAGAAGATTTGCAGGTAGGGACGGGAACTGATGGCTTCAACCAACACTTCGATGACGCACCAAACACGCATGTAACAGCTCGTATCTTATAATATGGTACAAATCACTATAAACATCATCGCAAATCACAGGCAACATTTTTAATCAAAGTATATATATTTCAGTCCTGTCCACTAGTACGATCTTGGAGAACTAAATTTTTTATCGTGTCAGGGAATATCCATTTTATGAAAATATAGTGGCTATTATATAGCATCGAACATTAAACGTATGCTTGTATGAATTGTGGTTGCGGTTAACACATGTGCCTATTTTATGCAACGGCCAAAACATCAATAAGCAGTACTATACTTTAGGCAGTAATTATGGCTGCAAAATATTATTGTCCTCTCAGGGAAATATAAAGCATAGTTAAAATATGGTTTAAAACACCATACACTTCTGTCCGTGCATTTAGTTCCGATGATGACTGAATTGCTATGGATATCCATCTGTTCGATTACGTAACAATCGGAATTTGAATGCACAGCTTGAATATGAGATGTTTTTCTTCCTTCTAGCAAAAACGTAAGCCCCGAACATGGACCGAAGGCAAAACAAATTGGTCGATTTAACAATTGCAATAATGAAATAATGGCCGGTATCTTCTTCGAAAAATATTTACGACAGCTGGAAATACGAAAGAGAATAATACATTCTATTATTGCAGAGGTTTCAATGAAAAAAGAATGACCTAATGAATATTCACCTCTGGACAATTGTAACAAAAAATGCGTTTTTTTTTGTCGAGATTGATAGTTGCTCGTCTTCTTTTATCGACTGTATTAGCAGCTAGAATAGAAATCGATTAATTAAAAAATAGACCGAACGAAGACAAGTCGTAATTATTGTCAATAAGTTATTATTACAAATAAATCGATGTAGAAAATAATTCAACTATAGAATTTGTCTTCGTTGGTAGAATTTATTCGACGATTCTTCAATAATAATAAATAACCACCTCGCTCGAACGTTTTTTTTTCTTTTCGTTTTCAACATCCTGAATCAATGTATTTTCTTTACGAAATAAAAAGCACTGTATCAAAGTTTTTTTTTCGCACCGGGTAAAAGTTTCTGCGTAGAAAATATTTCTCGAGATGGTTGCAATGGGATGAGACAGAAAATTCGAGTGATTTTCCATATAAAGTTGTCGCGACCTGGCTCAACTTGATATTATGCAGCACGGATGACGCATTCACTCACGACGTCTGCGTTTTTTGTGTTCCTTCCATTTGCCTCGGTAATAATGACGGATTTTACGCTCGAATTCTCGGCCTGGGAATAACGTTGCGAAGATGTGGCCAAGAGAAATTGGTGAGAAAGAGAGCAGGGGGTGAAGGAGGTGGGAAGTGCAAGTCTAAAGGCAAATAAAAATGAATGAGGAGGAAAAAAGACTCTAAAACAAGTCTGTAATGAAGATAAATGCCACTTGAAAAAGCACACGAGCTTTGCTTTCGCGTTAAAGGTGATTATTTTATTCACTCGTCACGTCGATGACATCGTCTATCCAATTGCATCACGTAATTTTCAATATCGGTATCAAAATGCATCAACGATGTGGGCAATTCTAGGAAAATTGTGCTCCATTGACACAGCTGCAAGAAGAAACTATAATCAAACGGAGATAGTCGAGTGTGCGATACTTGTATCAATAGCAAGACTTGAATAAGGTATCTTGCAACATCGATTCATCGTAGCGATATGGCTGTGACATCCGTTTCTCATGAAGTTATCCTATAATCACAATAACAATGGGAATCCATCAGAATAACCGATTTCTAGAGAGATCAGGCTTTATCTGGATCATCATTGATGATCATATTCTCAATATGTATCAATAGCAAGTCGTGAATAAAATATCTCGGAACATCGATTCATGATAGCGATCTGGCTGTGACATTCGTTTCTCATGAAGTTGTCCTATAATCACAATGACAATGGGAATCCGTCAGAATAACCGATTTCTGGGAACAACAGGCTTCATCTGGATCATCATTGATGATCATATTCTCAATATGTATCAATAGCAAGTCGTGAATAAAATATCTCGGAACATCGATTCATCATAGCGATCTGGCTGTGACATTCGTTTCTCATGAAGTTATCCTATAATCACAATAACAATGGGAATGCGTTAGAATAACCGATGTCTAGAGACATCAGGCTTCATCTGGATAATCATTGATGATCATATTCTCAATATGTATCAATAGCAAGTCTTGAATACGATGTCTCGGAACATCGATTGACAATATGGCTGTGACATCCGTTTTTTATGAAGTTGTCCTCTAATGACAATTACAATGAGATTCCGCGAGACTAACCGACTTCTAATGACATCAGGCTTCGTCTGGAACATCATTGGTGATCATATTCTCAACATGTATCAATATCAAGTCTTGAATAAGCTATCTCGGAACATCGCTTCATCATAGCGATATGGGTGTGACGTCCGTTTTTCATAAAGTTGTCCAATAATCAGAATTACAATGAGAATCCGTCACCACAACCGATTTCTGGTGACATCAGGCTTCATTTGGATCATCATTGATGATCATGTTCTCAATATGTATATCAATAACAAGTCTTGAATAAGGTATCTCGGAACATCGATTCATCATAGCGATATGGCTGTTACATCCGTTTCTCATTAAGTTGTCCTATAATCATAATTACAATGGGAATCCGTCAGGATAACCAATTCCTAGTGACATCAGGCTTCATCTGGATCATCATTGATTATCATATTCTCAATATATATCAATAGCAAGTCTTGAATAAGGTATCTCGAAACATCGATTCATCATAGCGATATGGCTGTGACATCCGTTTCTCCTGACGTTATCCTATAATCACAATTACAATGGGAATCTGTCAGAATAAGCGATTTCTAGTGACATCAAGCTTCATTTGAATCATTATTGATTATTCACGGAATCAAAAAATCACATTTTACTTATTAAGAGGTTACCCCCCATTGCAATTTTGAAAAAATCGATTTTTTTATTGCATTTTTTTGAAGTATAAGTATCTGCGAATATGTCCTGAAAATTTCAAGTCGATCCGAACAAAATTGACTGAGATATGAGCGTTGAAAGAGAAGAATCCGTTGTGTAAACGACCGGAAATTGAAACTTTAAACGCGTTTTTCTCAAAATGGCATTTCTGAAGTCGGTGACCAAGATTACTCGAACACTAATGAACCGATCTTCTTGAAATTTTGCAGGCTTATTTAATACATAAAAATGTAGTCTTTAATCGTTCGATTTTTTTTTCGTTAAAATCGAACCATTAACTTTGACTGTCCGCCATTTTGTGAAAAATTAATATTTTTTAAAATCCTTCGATTAAAGGCTAGTTTATACTTATATTTGACTAAATCCATCCGCATTTTTTTTTTTTCAGATGATCCACTTCGCCGCAATGTTGGTCACCGCAAACCATGTATATAAAAACATTATTTCATTGACGGCCATTTGCCAGTAAACAATGTAATATTTTTCAATAAAAAAATTACTGAAAGTTCTTCAAGATGTGTTCTTTAAGATGGTATATTGAACGATTAAAAAAGTTTTGTAGTTTTCTTTAAAAAAATTCATGAAAGAGGCCTTTTTTGCGTTACAAGTGGGGGTAACGCCTTAATACACTTAATAATTAAGATCTTCTCTGGCACAGCACCGGATCAATATACCCTTCAACTTTTAGGGATTCATTATTCTCCAAAGAGTTGTTTTTCGTTCGAGGCTTTCGCAAAGTGTCATCTGTTGCAGTTTTTCATGATGACTGGACGATTCGATGATTGTAAACACATCGAGACAAAAAGCATCTGCTTGGCATACTAGTTGCATCATTTCAAGTCGATTTGTTTTTTTATCCTCCAGGGAGGAGGTGGTGTTCGGCGAATATCGCAAACAGGATTGCCCAGACGAATCTCGTTAATATTAAAATAGTTTTCGTTATCCTCCACAGAGGTCGAAATACGACGAAGTAAGAGTTCATCATCGACTCGGGCATGGCCAAAGAATATGCCACCAAGCACACGCCACAAATCGTTTTTGGAATACAAATACCGAGGATCTGTCGATTATAAATATAAGCGATCCTCGATTAATTTGCGATTTGTTTACCAATTTTCATTTATTTATTAACGATTATCGAACAGGTACATGAGACACAGTGACTTCGCGGTTAAAATTAAGGGGCTACGTTTATCTAAAGTCTCGAAAACAATTGCCAAATTGCGAACTTTTTTTCTGGGAAACGATTAGTGAAAAAAAAATTGCATATAGAGGTAGGTGAATCGAGAGCCTTAAAAAAAATCGCCATAAAATCAACAAAAACATGGCCGCCGGCAGATAATGAAGTTTTTTTCGCGACTTTTGGCGGTGGTCATCCCCTAGTCTAAACGGTCCATCTAAAATCTAAAAACAAAACGGGTTATTCAGGTTAACAATAAATACGAGTCGTTGACGATCGGCCGTTTTTTAATTTTTTTTTTAAGAACGTGCCGACGAATTGAAACTCGACCACGAAATCTATGAAAATCGTCGTCATTTTTACGAAAGTATTAAAAAATGAAGATCGACTTTATAACATCAGATCGTTATCGACGATTTAAATGTTTCTAGTCATATCTTCTGCAAAGGCTGGGTAAGTAGGGAAAAATTGCCTCCGCATTTTCTCCAGTGAAATTAGGAGTATATTCTGAGGTATAAAAAAAAAAAAAAAATTCTGAAAATTTCATCTCCGTCAACGCAATGGTTTTGGAAAAATGAATTTTTTTAAAATAAAAAAATAATAAAAATTCCGGAAACGCTGCAGTGGATCGATTCGATTTTTTTTGGTACTTGTTACGATCAAACGTGTTAAGAAATAAAATTATAGAACATCTTGCGAAAGATTAAGGTTTAAAAAAAACTAATGTTCCTTGTTTTATTTTTTGTACTATAATCCACTTGGGGTACAATAACGATTTTTTTTTATATCATCTTTGGGCACCTTATTAGATTATATAATTTTTTTCAAAATAATCGGTTTGGTACGCCACAGTGAAAAAAAAGAAACAGACTTTATTGATATATTTTAGTTATATATCTATACAACCAAAATATATCAATAAAGTGTGTTTCTTTTTTTTCACTGTGGCGTACCAAACCGATTATTTTGAAAAAATTATATAATCTAATAAGGTGCCTAAAGAATATTTTAAAGATTATTTTAAGATTATTTAAATTAAATAAGGGTATAATAGCAAAAATTTTCGCTATTGTACCCCAAGTGGATTATAGTAAAAAATGATAAAACAAGGAACATTATTTTTTTCAAACCTTAATCTTTCGCAAGATGTTCTATAATTTTATTTCGTAACACGTTTGATCGGAACAAGTACCCAAAAAAAAATCAAATCGAACCACTGCACCGTTTCCGGATTTTTTTTTTATATTAAAAAAAAAATCATTTTTCTAAAACCATTGCGATGACGGGCTTGAAATTTTCAGAATTTTTTTTTTTTTTTTATACCTCAGAATATACTCCAAATTTCGGTGGAAAAATGCTGGGGCATTTTTTCCCTACTTACCCGACTATGGCCTTTGAAATCAATCTATCAAGTGGTTCTCGAGATATCATGTCGACCGATTTTAAAAACAGCGTTTCGAGAAAAATGCGTTTAAAGTTTGAAGTATGGTGCTGCTACCGCTACCTACTGTTTGAAGCTGTAGCTCCGTCAATTTTAGGAATACTTCAATGAAATTTTCAGGGTATATAGCTAAAAGGTAATAACATAGAATGAAACCATTTTTGGAAAATGCAATTTCTTGACCCACCTAGGTAGACATAGCCCGTTAAACATCAATGGACTTATGAAAGTTATTCATAAACGAAGTTATTTGAGATGTCGCTCGAACAAATACGCTTATGAGAATGTGGGTCATCGGTAGATGAGTTCTTACGAACCCACTTGAATATTCTGGGTAACGTTCCATTTTACATGCCCCGCGATGAGCAAGATGAAACGGCGGCTACAATTGAATAATTTGAAGACTGGCGATCGTTAACGACGCACGATAAAATATGCCAAGCTGTCGTACACTCCGAGAAATCGCTATTCTATAAATTCCCTCATTCTGCCGTCTGTTGCTGTTCCTCCAAGTCCCTTATTCCAATGTAATTGAGACTTTCATTAGCGTTTTAAGATAATTCGTACGTGTATTAATAAAATCGTGTAAAGACAAGAAAATATCGATTCACCTTTTCCAGACAATATTCTAGTCTATAAATTTGAAAAAAATGTATCATTTTTTGCATTTTCTTAAAATATAGACTCTTGAGAAGATGTCACATATTGAGAAGATGTTTTCAAAAGAAAGTTTCAAAATTCCCAATATTTACGCCAACATGCGAGACCAAAATAGGATCGACGAAACCAGAAAATCATCATTTCGAAGATGAGGAAGCCACACCTTACGAGGCAGAAATGGCTGATTGATATAACGTGAGTATGATATGCCATTACACCACTCAGATAATTGCGGTAGTCTGAAATTCTACTCAAAACTTAAAACGCCTTTTTTCGAAACTACTTTTTTCAACCTGGTTGACATAACATCTCGAGTTCTGTTCAACCAATGGACTTCAAATTTGGTATGGACCTTCATTAGATATCCCTCTATCGTACCTACCTCGGGCATTGCGAAAATATTATTATAACTATTGCAAAAGTTCAAACTGAAAACATAGGCCGAAACATTAACTTTTTTTTCAGACAGTCGCCATTTTTTTCTCTCTGGTCCCTGCCATGATGATATTCTTATTGATCAAGAAAATTAGTTTAATTTCTGTTTCAGATGAATGGGAGCTTCAAAATCTTGCCAAATGCCTCAACCCTTTTTTCCACTGCGATATTTAGAGGCCCATAACGTTTTCAAGTTTTTTTGCACAAAATTTGTTTGCCTACTTCTTGGAACATTAATAAAAAAAAAAACTATCAAAAAATGGATGGCAAACATTTTTTTTTTTTTTTTTTTTTTTTTCATCAAGCTTGAAAAGATGACCGTAATTTATTTGTTCAGACCAGAACACTGCATTAAATACACGATAACTTAAGGGGCTATACCAGTGTAAACGCTGAAAAATTGTGTGATTGTTGGGATTTTTTTGGAAGAAAGGTACTCAATTAAATTTTTCAAAAAATTAAGAATATATTTGACTATATTTGACCTATATTACATAATTTTTTCATACAAAAATATTGAAGATCCTCGCGACGTATGCGCTGCTTTCGGAGGCGCAAAAAAAAGTTCCTCAGATTACCTTAAAGGTTAAGTAGCTGAAACCGAAAAAGAAAAAATGTCGTTGAACTGGAAGGTATTTCCTGTACAATGACGTAGGATTTTCTAAAAATATCAAAATCCAACAAAATGGCGTAGTGATGAAAAAAAGTCTGTTTTCTTGCCTCTAAAACACTCGTTTTTTTTCAATGCCAAATCCTCAATTTTCATCCAATCAAAAATATCCTACGTCATTGTAGAGTTAATATATTCAAGAGTGCTCAGTTTCAAGTCAATCGGATAATTGCTCTTTGAGTTACAATGTCAGCAATTTGAAAAAACTCATTTCGAGAAAAACGCGTTGAAAGATTTAACTATCGATTTTTGCAAGATAAAATTATTAGAGAAAAAGGCAAAAAAAAACGATTTTTCGAAAGTGTCACACTGGTATAGCCCCTTAAGACTGCGTTGTGGGAAATATTAATTTTCTTATATACGCCTAAATATTTATCAATATGTAGTTAGGCTTGCGAGCAGGTAATTTACATGCGAGTTTTAATATTACATCATTGATGGATTAACGGACTATTAATTGGCTTAATGTTCCACTTACATACACACACGCACACACATATATGTTACGTAATTAGATTAACCGAATCACGGGATCATTCTCGATGCATGGAGCACCTAAGTACATAAGCCGGTTTGCCCCAAGACTGCCACCAAATTCTGAATTGAAATGTAACAATGCATCCACCTCTACGTTCTGTCTCTTTCTCGTTCTCTTCATACATTTATTCCAGCGCAGCCCAAACGGAGCAAGGAAATACGACAGATTTTTCATTACGATTTTCCACTCAAGATACTCTCGGGATCGACAACCATCATTTATAATGAGACGACGGTGCCATAGGAGAAGCCTGCTGATAGTAGGCAATATAACTGTTCCGCAATTAATGTAAACTTCCGGACAACTCAGTGGACATTGAAATGCTCTTGGCGAAGGTCAGTGATTTTCCTTATCCATTTAGCATCAATCCTTTCAATATCTAGCAATTATTGGTCGCATTTGTTACCGGTAAACAGCGACCTCGAATTGAGGAAACGAGCATAAAAAGTCAACAATTAAGAGAAACAAAATGTTGATGTCCGGTAGAATATTTCTTCCGTGGTAGCGCTTTTCATAGGTCAGAACAACAATTCAAATAGTATACACATATATACAGGGTGTCCTGTTATGAATGGATAATCCTGCAACCGTCGATAGGTCAGATCATATTCCACTGTACGCTGCAATTTCAGTTTAAATGTCGCACGGTTTTCGAGATAAAAATCATCTGCTTTTGGTTTTTCGCATGCCATTTCTCCAAATAATAACTTTTTTTGACCCGATTTTTTTAAAATACTCTTGGTTATTTGTTTTATTCAGAAGAGCCTTCTCTTTAATCTTAAATGTTTAGGAAACTTTATGAAAAAAGATCTTACGCAGAATTGCCATACAAACCAATTCGAACATCTGACTTTGATAGCCTGCGATGTAAAAAAAAGTACTACGCATGTCGTACCAATTACTTTGAAAAGTTGCCTGGTTATTGACTGTTGATTTTTTAAAAAATAACATAAAGCCCAAAATCCCGAAAACCATTGGACTTTTACTAAACTGAAATTCCAGCATATAGTAGGGAGAGATAGGCAAAAGTATTGAGGGGTTGGGCCACTCTAGAGGCCGAAAAAATAGGCTTTTTGGGAATTTTTTTTCAGAAAAAGTACAAAATAAATAGAAATGACGAAAAAGGGTGTTTAACATACATACCAGTGACTGTATACAATCATTTTTTTTAACGCGGTCCTCTAGTTTCTCGGCGTTTTTTTTAACGGCTTTTTCAATATTTTTTTACGGGCAAAGCATCGAAATAATCAATCTCATTGTTTTTGCATAATCGTTATCAACATTTAAATAAGCTTTACAAATTTTTTGAAGTTAAAATATATAATACAATAACAGTTATAGTGGCCGACAGGAAGACATCAAGTAAAAGAGATGCTTGACGGTGACCAAGATTGTGGCTGTTCTGCTTATCTGAAATCAAAAAACCAAACGGCATTTTAATCTTCATATTTAAGACTAGCGATTGAACTAGAGTGAATTGTAAATTACAAAAGTTGACTTTTTTATACACTTTTGAAAATTACATTCTATTTTTTACTCATTTTTTCTTAAGTTTTTCGCTCGTACAAAAAAAACTATCGAAGCAATCATGATAATCCTAGTTCAATCGCTGGCTTATAACATATCAAAGATGCTGTATAAATTTGAACAAGATCGGTGCAGTAGTTTCTGAAATGTCGTGGTCACCGTTTCGAAAAAAGGTGTTTCGAGAAAAACGCGTTTGAAAGTTCGCGCATGTGATTTATACTAAAAATTTCATCTCACCGTCAATCTGCTATGCCTGGACCATACAATAGACCTTCCTCTTCTTCTTGGAAGTCACGCAGAGCTGCTCCGTCTTCCCTTTTCGCGATTCGGGCCTGTTTTACAACATCCCTCGTGCGCCTTTCTGAACGGTCGATCCGAGAGCTATCACGCTGTTGAACATATCCTTTAGCTTGTGGGCCGATTTTCACTCCCATGATTTCCAAGGTCTTCAGGCTAGATTTGAATCCTTCGTTGAAGATTATGACAGCGAAAAACGTGGCGATTTCAACCACTTTTGGCCCAGAATGGAGGTGCTTCGGAGCAAAAGTCCAGATTAACGAATTGAGCGACTCGTTACTATTTTGAGTTTCCGCTCCCAGGCATCTGCTTAACAATTCTTCTTTGGATAAATCCTCATAAATTGGCTTTATAACTTTTTGAACTGCTTCAGAAAGAGGCGGTTTATTGTGTTTGAATTGATCAGCCTCTCCGAGAAACTCAGCTCTGCGCCATTTGCACCAACTAGATTCGCCTGCAGGACAATTTTGATGCTGTGGATTGCTGTCTGTGGAAATCTTGTGAAAGAATGTTGCCCAAATTTCCTTTCTCATTTCCTCGATAGAATCTGGATGCCTCCGAATAGCTAATCCATAATACGTTGTCATCTCACCAATCAATTTATCAGTGAGTTACTCGGGCCTAATTCACAAAAAGTTCAGGTAGCAGTTAGATTTAGGGATATCAATACAATGGTCAGCGCCGCTCGGCTTTCGGAGCAGCCCGGCGCGCGCTCCGTATACCTGCTCCGTTCCAGGGCCGTAACTTGTGAACCACTTCGAATATCGAAAAATCCTTTGGCACATATTTTCTACACATGTTTTAGATGTGATTTATGAAAAAAAAATAAATCGATTTTTTCGACCCGAGAAACTAGAGGACCGCCTTAAGCGATTAATTTCAAAATAGCGGCTGTGCAGCGTTTATCTCAAAACTGCATTTTTTTAGTTGGCCGGAAACAACTCACAAGGAACATCCCTCAGGTGACACCCTTCGATTTTGTTGAAATTTCGATATCTTATAAAGCACCGAAAAGTAAGCGATGCGTATTTTTTTATCGGCGGAAAAGCGGTTTTGAGGGGTGAAACCACCCCTTAATATAGGGATGATTCACTCGTTAATTTTTTTTTTTACAATGTCACTATAGTGGATTTTTCATTGCTTCGGATAATTAGAATTTTCGTTTTTGTTTCATTAAAATCGGTGGATCCCTTGTGTGTGAAACTGCTACATTATCCCTAGAGATGCTCTTTTTCGAGGGGTGGTTTCACCCCTTAAAACCGTTTTTCCGCAGATAAAAAATACGTATCACTTACTTTTCGGTGCTTCATAACATATACAAATTTCAATAAAATCGGAGGGTGTCACCTGAGGGATGTTCCTTGTCAGACCATTTTCAACCGACTCACTTGGAATGTTGAATATATCTTGACAAATACATTGTCTATGGAAGTACGTAGGATTTTTTTATATTGCATAGTTAATTTGTTATTGACAATTATCTGACGATTTTTTAAATGAACCATGCATTATTTTAAAAAATCCCACGTACTTCCATAGACAATATATTTTTTGAAATATATTCAACATTTCAAGTGAATCGGTTCAAAATTGTCTGAGTTATGATTCCAGCCAACTTAAAAAACGCCGTTTTGAGATAAACGCTGTGCAGCCGCAATTTGAAATTAATAGCTTCAAAAAAATTATTGTATACAGTCACTGATATGTATGATAAACAGCCGTTTTTGTAATTTCGATTTATTTTGAACTTTTTCTGAAAAATAAGAATGGAAGCCTATTTTTTCGGCATCCAGAGTGGCCTAAGGCCTTAAATTAACAACTAACAATTACAGTTACTAGTGTAATCGTTAATTTAATTACTTTGTAACAGATTATTGAAGTAACTAGTTACCACAAGGACCAAGTTTAATTAATTACTGTATAGTTTAATTGAAAGCTAATCTGATACGAATCAATCGATTACATATTTAGTCAAATAATGTAACTGTGTTGCACAAAAGTTGCGTGTTTCTAAAGTTGACAGGCGTGCATACATCACACTTGATCCAACTTTAGCGGTTAAGATGATATTTTCCCCTATATTATGCCATAAATAATAACAACGTAATTATATTACAAAACATTTGAATACATTCTAGTCAGATTACTTTGTAATTGAATACATTATGAGAGATTATATAATATGTACTGAGCATTTTAATTACAATGTAATGAAGTGCAATTCAATGAGATTACTCTGTAATCGAATTACTTTGTAACCAGATTAATAATCAAATTATAATGTAATTAAGTTATGCCCATCACGACTACATCTACCTAGAGGCCTGAAACAAGTGGCCAAATTTGGTTTTTTTCTGGGAAACGGTTTGTGAAAAAGAAACGCATTTTTTTAATACGGAGCGACATATACTGAAAGCCTTAAAAAAACAATCAGCAAAAAATACATGAAAAGAAGAAAAACATGGCCGCCGGCAGATGATACTGTTTTCAAAGTCGGTGGACATGATATCTCGAGAACCACCTATCGGATTATTTCCAAATTTACAGGAGATACCATGAAAAGCATTTAAAGGTCGTTGACGATCTTACTTTTTTTGAACCGATCTTCATTTTTTAATAGTTACGGAAAAATAACGGTTTTTTCATATATTCTGTATGCTCGAGTTTCACTTCATCGCCACAGTGTTAAATAAAAGGCATTTAAAAAATCGACGATCGTCAAGGACTCGTATTTATCGTTAACTTGAATGACCCATTTGGTTTTAAGCTTTCAGACGGACCGTTCAAGCTGGAGAGTGTCCACCGCCAAACGTGGCGAAAAAAGTTTTATCCGTATATTGCCCAGAAAGAAAAATCGGAATTTCTTTTGGGACCCCTAGGTAGATGTAGCCCCATAGATAATGGAAATAAACAGACTGCACATGCTTTTTGCAACAAGATCAAAACGGATAAACGTCTGTGTCAGAAAAGTGTTAAAGGTTTGTCAATCGTCCCAAATAAATTTCAGTGATTGATCAATCGCGAGTAAGCTGATCGATAAGAATCGCACTTCGCGGGGCGAAACAAAAAACAATAAATTTTCCATTAGTTTCGTCACACCGGATAAACAGGTACTTAGTTTTGTGCAACACCGTGCTGATAATGCATTATGGCATATCTCGTTGTGACTGCTTACGCGCCAGTCGCATAATACACCGAGACCTCGAAAACGAGTCGTAACTAATCGTTGTCGCAACTGGAGAGTTATACAATCCCTCGCTTTTGTGCATATTGTTAATCCATCATATGAACGAATGAACGCTTTATCCACCGGAGGATTTTCAACGAAGGGATTTTAATCGCGCGCTCCTGTAGAAACACGTGATCATTGTGCGCGATTCAAAGCAGTGGAGGGTCACGTGTCAGGGCGCGCGAGTTCTCTCGATTGGACGAATTTTTTTCTCGTTCCATTTTGCCAAAAATCTTATGTTTTTTATTTCAAGTTTTACTTGCACAGCCTTTTCGGCTTTTTACAAGGCTCCACTTATATGTCCACCGCTCTACACTTGTTCTTTCTCTCCATCATCCCCCCTCCCCATTGCGGCCGCAGCCGACTTCCCCCTCTGTATTATATTCATCATGACATTTCTGTCATGGGTATAGGGAAACTGCGGAAAACCTATACCAAATACAGCCGGTCACGAGTTCGCTTCCCAGCCTCGGAGCTAGTCGCGTTTCGTCGAGAAATAGCTCACAGGCTACAGCCATACCCATCCGACACACACACGTACCGGTCCGTGTGCGTGACATCTGTGTACAACTGGAGCTACGTCACGCCTGTGTTTTTATTTCTCGACGAAACTACGAGACGGTGATTCGAACCCGCGACCTTCCGATGTGTTGATTTCAGAGGCAGGTACGCTAACCACTAGACCAACACATCGGTTCAATCTTATGTATTTTATTTTTCTTTATTTATATTTACTATTGAATGAATACATTTATATTCTTTGATTCCTGAGTTCCAACTCTTGCGGGTTTTTGCGTATTACCCTTCCCAATGGATAAGATTGAAGTTCGCATCGTTGGAATGAAAGGAAAACCATTATTTTGCATTTGGGCGAATTTCTTTTGGCGAATCTCCGTTAGTGAAACCCCTTAGTGATTTTTTTAAGTCGCTTTTTAAGGAGCTATACCAGTGCGAACGCTGAAAATTTGGGTGATTTTCGGGAACTTTTTGGAAGAAAAGCACTCAATTAAATATTTCGGAAAATTAAGAATATATTTGGATATATTTGGCCTTTATTACATAATTTTTTTATAGAAAAATATTGAGATACAAGCGACTTATGCGCTGCCTTCTAAGGCGCCGAAAATAAAGTTCCTCCACTGCTGACATGATTCCGGCCGATTGAGTAGCTGAAACCGAAAAAGGAAAAAATGTCGTTATACTGAAAGGTATTTTCCGTACAATGACGTAGGATTTTCGAAAAATGTCAAAATCTCACAAAATTGCGTTGTTATGAAAAAAAGTCTGTTTTCTTGCCTATAAGATGGTCATTTTTGTCAATGCCAAATCGTCAATTTTCATCCAATCAAAAATCTCCTACGTCATTGTAGAGAAAATATATTCAAGAGTACTCAGTTCAAATTTCAAGTCAATCGGATAATTGCTCTTTGAGTTACAATGTTAGCAAATTTGAAAAATCTCATCTCGAGAAAAACGCGTTTAAAGATTTAACTATCGATTTTTGCAAGATAAAATAATATCGACAAAATGATTTAAATGGTAATGACATTCTTGAAAGCATAAACTGTCGAAAAAGGCAAACAAAAAAAAATCGATTTATTTTAAGTGTCACACTCGTATAGCCCCTTCAGGGATCAATCATTTTAATCTGTAATAAAAGATTTTTTAAATGATATAAATGAGGAAATAAAAATATGGAAAAGAATTTTCATTGCATTCAAACGTTGCAAGAGGACCCTACACTGTCTGTACGAAACGAATAACTTACACTGGGGTTACGCACACCCCAGCACTTTAAATCAGCGCTGCTAACGAACTGTTTATCGTAGAGAGATGGTTTTTTTTTTTTCTAAATCGAACGCTCGAGAACTGACGAATGGAATAGGCTTTGCGAGAACAACCTAATATAAATTTATCACCGTGAAAAATGCGATTGAACAAAGCAAGAAAAATGATGTTTGCCTTTCTCACTGATAATGTGGGGTTTGCAGTACCCATGTGTAGAGTCCGAGGGTTAAGCCACACTATACCGCATTTGCCGAGGGTATGGGGAAACTGTGGAAAACCCGTGCCGGTATATACTACGTTCAATGAGAGAACGAAACAGCGCCGCGCAGCTTTGAGTGGCCTGTGGGTTGGGTGGGGGTAGTCGGGCTTGCTGCTCGTTACCGTATTGGATGCTGCGCCAACGTGGCAACGTGGAGAGGGTAAAGAGGGCGGCGCATTAGCCGGGATCTGACCGTGGCGGACGAATTTATGTTTGGAAGCGTGTCGTTCTCTCGTTGAACGCCGTATAAACGGCCCCATATTCTTCCGACTTTCCGATGCACAGACTTCAACTCAAGTATCTGCACCAATGTATCAGAAGTATTGGCCTTCCGCTGACTGGTTGATACCCCAGCCGGTGTACGACTAAGCGGTCACTGCTCCGAGTATTGGCCATGCACCCCACTGCTTAAGGGGGCAGATACATTTAGGCGAGAAAAAACAAGGGTTGCGGCCAATGTTGTCAGACGGCGTGACACGTAGCGTCAGCGGGGCTAATCTGAAAAAAAAACCAATAAATATTTTTCCATTATTAACACTCATACGCAGAATATGAACCAAGAAAATGTGGGAAATGTTGAAAATCGATGAAATGGTAAGCTTTGAAATAAAAAGATTGAATTTTCCGAAAAATGGCTACATTTTGCAATAAAAAAACATACTGTGTTTTTTAATTTTCAAAAATATTTCGAGTCATGTTTTAGACAATAAGGTTGGAAAGATTTATAACAAATTTCATCAGAATCGGTCGATTAGTTCCTTAGCTATACGTCACGCGTTTTGAAAATGCACTTTAGAAGACCGTGCCATACCTCTGCCATTTTATAACATTAATAAAAATAAAAAAAATACCACGTAACAGCCAAAAGTAGTAATAAAACATACCCTGAGTCTGAAAGAGAGTGAAGAAATCTTTCTTAAAAATAAAAATCATGAAAAACAGCAAATATTTTCCTCACCTAAAGGTATCTTCCCCCACAACTCGATGTACCGGGAGCCGAACATCCACCAGTGCCGGTTCCAACAATCTATTTTTTTTAAACCGATACTGTATCCCTGAAATGCAACTACCGCCGCTGTACCTCTTTGTTGCAGACTTCAATATTTTACCGGAAAATTTTTTTCCTCCAGACGACGTTGTAAATTTTCACGAAATCCTTCCACATCGTACTTGCCTCTCGAGAGACTTATAATTTGAAATATACCAGTGAGGCAAATTCACGCTGGATACACGTGTATGTGGCACTATAATCGAGCCGTCTGATGGTTCGAGGTTTTCTCGATCTCTTGGCCCACTTCGAGCTCTCGGGCCCAGACAATCACGTAATTTCGCCCTTGTCCCTCTCGCCTTTCAATCTCTCTCTCTCTCTCTCTCTCTCTCTCTCTCACACACACACACACACACACACACACACACACACACACACACACACACACACACACACACCCTCTCTCTTTCTTTCTGTCTTTGTCTTGCACACGTTTTACACTCGCGCAAAATTATCTCATGCTGATATAAACTTATGTACTCGCGCTCAAATATCTACATCCGGTCGACATCGAGTTTCACTTGGAAAAATCTATATGCGAAATATGTCTTACATTTAAGTGTATCGTGAAAAAGTGTACTTGTAAATCTATAGTGGAGCAACAAGTACAAGCAGTTTTGAATCGTCTAATAAGGTAACTGTCGAAGCGATATCTATCAATCGTCTAATTACAGTTTCGTAGATCATAAGTCATAAATCATCAGATTGTGATTTATGGTCGAAGATCTATGGTCTTGCTGTACGCGTGTCAGATTTTTTGTTAGGTTATTTATGCAGCTTCGGTCAATATTTATATGTATGGGCAAAGGTGATTCTGCAAACGTTCGACTTCAAGGACCATCCTCATAGTAGACAGTCTCCATACTCGACATTTTGTGTTAAACCCAATGTCATAAAAATCAACCTTACGTCAATGCAAGCATACTTATATAAAGATGAATTCAATCGTTCTGCCTGCAATAGCAATTCAACGCGTTCGAAATACTCGTTTTCTATAGGGTGTCTCAAAATGACCTGATATTTTTATTTATTAAGAAATCGTATTATTCATTTGAAAAGTACGAATATTTTTATTTCAATATAAGGTACAAACATGGAGATTATGTCTGAAACATATAATAAATAACTATCCGATGAATGACCGCCTCGTTCTTGTTTGCAAACGTTCACTTTTTTAACGAAATTTTCAGGAACATTTTGGCATAATTGCGGACTAATTTCATTAGGGCCTTATATACGCGATTTCGCCGATTTTCGGAGGTACTTTTATAGACGCAGTAAAAAAAAAATGATGCATCTACTGACAACACTTTTTTACAGATCATTTATGCACATGGTTAAGTACATGTAAAAAAAATCAGAAATATTAACAAATGGCGGAGATATAACATAATAAAGCAATGTATTTTTTTTTGCGAGCGCGTTTATGGTGAAAGTTCTCGGGATCGATGTGGGTGTGTGAAAAAAAATGAACCCATTTATAATTGCATAATGAATGTGTCTTCAGTGTGAACCAACAATATTATTTTTCTTTAATAGAATAAAAACTCGAAACTTAAAATTTTGTTACTCAATTTTCTGTCGGTATTTTATTTTTTATATTCGTTAGTGTCATTGAAATGTTTGTTTCTGTGGTTCACACGATAGGTGATGAAAGGACAAGTTGTAAAAATTTCGTAACGATCTGAACCTTCGTTCAAGAGTTAGAACTTTCACAAGATTAAAAAAAAGTGAATCGTGGAAATACGTTATATCTCCGCCATTTGTTAATATTTCTGATTTTTTTTACATATACTTAACGTACCTTCGAAAATCGGCTGAATCACGCATATAAGGCCTTAATGGTGCGTCCAACTGCTTCCTTGAGCTCCAGAATGGTCTGTGGATCATTGTTTGTTGTGTTGTTAGTTGTTTGAGTTTGTTTGTTGTGTTGTTAGTTGTTTGGGGTTGTTTGTTGTGCTGTGTGTTTGTTGTTTGAGTTTGTTTGTCGTGTTGAGTGTTTAGATTTCTTTGGGTTGTTTGTTGCATTGTGTGTTGCTTGCCTTTGTTTGTTGTGTTGTTAGTTGTTTATTTGTTGTATTCTGTGTTATTTGGCTTTGTTTGTTGTGTTGTTAATTGTTTGTCTTTGTTGGTTGTGTTGTTTGGCTTTGTTTGTTGTGTTGTGTGTTGTTTAGGTACGTGTACAGTGTTAAAGATCAAGCTGCAGCCTCCACGCGGCAAAGTGCGCAAGTAGATGATATCCAAACTAATAGAATTTTGGAAGATATTCTTTTTGAAGCATTATCCCATTTTTCTCGAATCCGATTGGTTTTAGACAAAAATTGTATAAAACATAAAAGATCAATATTCCTACAAGCTACAACTTTTGTACGAAACATTTTTCCCTAAAATCAACATTGATCACAATAAAATCGAAAAACTTTTGAAAATCAGTTTTTGTGAGTTTTGACCTTGCAAATCAAATTTACGGTTAAATTCACTGTCATATTCGTGATCAGCGATTAAAAATAAATGGGCAGACAAAATTCCAAATTAAGGCAGGATTCTACTTTGAAACTTTGAAACTTTGAAATTGGATGAAAACACCCACCTGGAACACGTCGAAGGCATATTATATGGCCCAGGCATCGCTGATTGAGGGTAAGATAATTTTTTCTACGATTTATCACTCACCAAAACTTTAAACGCGTTTTTCTCGAAACGACATTTTCAAGTACCGTGGTCGTGATAACTCAAAAAGTACTGAACCGATCCTTATGAAATTTGGAACACATATTCTATATGTGTGTACCAACCGACCGAACTACAATCAACTTAAAATTTTGATTAGAACTATTTTTTTATTGCAAAAAAAGACCCAAAAAAACGCATTTTTTTCGTATTTTAGCCGCCATTTTGTTAATTTTGCACGTATATAAAATATTCTAGTTAGGTCGGTTCCTGAAGACATACTGAACATGAAACTATTTGATTTTTTGTTTCAGACCATCCGTCGGAAAGATTTCACGACCACGGCAACGGTACCTGCTTTTCGAGGCGTTGGCTTTAAACATATTTTACGTGTACAAAAAATGAATAAAATACATTAAATTTTTTTTTTTTTTTATGTACTTAAAGAGTGTATTTATTGAACAGTTTAAACCCCATATCGATATCTTTAATAGTATTCTCAGAAAAAATTCACGAAAATAGCGTTTTTTTCATGGTTTCAAAGTAGAATCCTGCCTTAATGGGAGTTGTATCCTTTTCGAAACTTTATCCCATTTTCCTTCTGTACGTCACTGTTCGCGCCACCCAGTATATACGTGTGATATAAAAAAAAAGCTACGCAGACACGATTACACGGAGACGGGACCTTCGAGCACGCGTCTTCTGATGTCTTCTCCTCGTTTCGCAGCCTACACAAGAGAGTTACAAGCGAGTATTACGTGTCGCGTACACCATTGTGTACAGTGTGTAACCAAGTACATGTGTATTTCACTCGATCGAGCCTCGTCGGACGAGGGCTGCGCCAGTTGCTCCAGAAACCTACTTTGAACGTTTGAGAACTCACGAGAGGCCCGCGCGCGATCTTCTCGCGAACGCGACGTTTCCATCGCGCATGCATACCTATATATTTTTGCTTCTCTCCGTATTATCGCGGACGGCTCGCAAACGCAAGAGCGTTTCCGCGGCCTCGACAACGCTTTAAAGTTTCTGGGCTATCGAGTCCCGCTATTACGTCAAGATCGCCCGAGTTACGCGACGCTGGAAGATCGAGACGATATTATATACACACAGGGGCATACACAGTGTCTCGTTCGTGAATAGTGGTTAGGATTCGCGAGTGTGCGCACACAGGGGTACACGCACACACGTGTATATAGGTAAACGAGGGAACGAGAGCGAGGATATGTCCGAATGGTTGAGTTGAAAAAAAAAAGAAATGGGTCACAAGGGTTTCACGAGACGACGCAACGTCGAGAAAAATTAATCGATCTTAATCGATCTTGGTACGGAGTGGTGGAGGGGTATTTAAAATTTGGCGATTTATCTTTGGAAACAATACTTCACGGTTCGCAGTTCAATTAATCGCGGGGGGCGTTGAGGAGGAGCGGGGAACAAAATAATCAGAAATTTTCAAGGCTTCAGGCACGGGACACTGGAATGGTCCCTTAAGACCGGAGACTGAATCAGAAGGGCCGAAAAATCGTATTCTTTCGTGCTTAAATCGATGAATAAACTATTCAAGAATATATTTACAAAGTTCAGGAGGCCAATTGTAAATATTTTATTTGTAGATATTTCTTCTTATTGAAAACTTTGAAGCGCTTTCTCCAGTTTTCATTTTCGCGATTTTTGTAAATTGGCGGGCGTGATAGCAAAAAAAACTAAACGACCTATTGACGCAAACAAAAGTTTATTTTTTTAGTACGAACAGCTCTTCTAAGTGAATTAAAGAAGTCGTTGAAAAAGTCTTTTTAAATAATTTTTATAGCACGTTAAAGTTTTTTTAAACACTTTTTTTTAACCTGAGAAAAGTTATAATTTGACGATTTTTTCAGCTTTATCTTAATACACCCAGAAGAGAAATATACGACAATTGAAAATTTTATTGGTTTTTTTGTTTCAGTCAATAATTACGAGCTGCATGGAAGAATTACGAGCTGCATGGCACATGGAATAGGCTGATAAATCTGCAGGCATTTATTGTTTCATGTTGACGTTTTTATACATTTCAAATATACATAACAATATGCCTCAATGTTTACTGGGCTAACTTGTCTTTTCCATTCTACAAAAATTCCCGAAAAAAACGCTTTTTGGACCTTCTAATTCAGGCCCTCGCGTTAAGGGATCATCACAGGGTAACGGGCCGAAAAATAGCTGATTATCGTGATTTTTCTTTCGATGCTTGATATACGCTAAGTCTGATTTTTTATGTGAAATCAAAGCACTCGTGGAGAAAAGAAAATAAATGTTTAAACTTTTTTTTTTACATTTCCAACGGTTGAACATGTATTCGAATAATATTATCTGAACCCAAATTGGTAAAAAGATTATTAATCAGTATGAAAGCCGTTGTCTTGCCATGGAAGTTTTTTCAAGCTAAAATTGACCTAATCGTGGCGATTCGAAAAAAGTATCGTATACGGCCTACTTTTTCGACAGTTTTTCGTTAACGGGTTACCCCCACCTGTAGCACAAAAAGGCCTTTTTCATGAATTTTTAAAGAAAACTACAAAACTTTTTGAATCGATCAATATACCATCTTAAAGAACACATCTTGAAGAACTTCCAGTAATTTTTTTATTGAAAAATATTACATTGTTTAGTGGTAAATGGCCGTCAATGAAATAATGTTTTTATATACACGGTTTGCGGTGACCAACATTGCGGCGAAGTGGATCATCTGAAAAAAAATGCGGATGGATTTAGTCAAATATAAGTATAAACTAGTCTTTAATCGAAGGATTTTAAAAAATATTCATTTTTCACAAAATGGCGGACAGTCAAAGTTAATGGTTCGATTTTAACGAAAGAAAAAATCGAACGATTAAAGACTACATTTTTATGTATTAAATAAGCCTGCAAAATTTCAAGAAGATCGGTTCATTCGTGTTCGAGTAATCTTGGTCACCCCCATGCAGAAATTTTTTGGGGACTCCCCAGATCCTACCAGATCCCTATGGGGATTTGATAGGGACGCCCCAAGTAAGGAGTCCACACTGGAATCCAAATAGATTTGTTGGGGATTCCCCAGATTCTACCAGATCCTTATGGGGATTTGATAGGGACGGCCCAGGTAGGGAGTCCACATTGGAATCCAAATGTATTTGTTGGGGACTCCCCAGGTTCTACCAGATCCTTATGGGGATTTGATATGGACACCCCAGGTAGGGAGACCACATTGGAATCCAAATGGATCCTGGGCCAAATGGATTCCTTGTCGGGAGCCAATAGGAATTCCCTATCGGGATCCAATAAGGATTCAGAAAATCGCTTCCGACAAAAGAAAGACGTCGGGCGATAGAACATAAGCGGCGCAGGGTACATATATATTCGTGTCGTCGTTGAAAAGCGCGCGACGATCGAGTTACTGCGCAATGACCGATCGTAAAATTTATTTACTCCAAACACGCATTAATGTTTGTTGCATTCCAATGATGCAAGCATCAACCTTATTAAAGTGTTTAAATTTTATATAGTATAAAAAGTATTCAAAGTGTTTTTAAAAAGTTCATAAAGTATAAAAAGTACTCAAAGATATAGATATAAGATATATAAGTATTCGAAGAATACTATACAAAGCATTATAAATATTCAGTATGGGTAAACAATTAAAAAAAAAACAAAATAAGTATATTGTGGTATTCGATATGTACTCCTTTGTAAACAATAAATTGATCTCTTTAGTGTATCGATGCTTTTATTTTTTGTAGCATTTTGGGCTTACAGAATGCGATATGATCGATCAAGCATCGTATCGGATTCCGTTCAATACTGTGGGGAAGCTTTAAGATTCTTACATTGGATTCCGATGGGAAATCCCTATTGGATCCTAATAGGGAATCCCTATGGAATCCTTATGGAATCCCGATAGGAATCCCTACTGGATCCCGATGGGAATCCCTTTTGGATCCCGATGGGAATCCCTTTTGGATCCCGATGGGGAGTCCCTCTTGGAATCCAATGTACGAGCGTGACGTTTCCTGATAGGGATCCAATGGGGTGTCCCGTTGGATCCCTATCAGGGAGTAGGGAGAAGTAGGGGAATCCTATAGGATTCCAAACACAATTTCTACCTGGGCCGACTTCAGAAATGCCATTTTGAGAAAAACGCGTTTAAAGTTTCAATTTCCGGTCGTTTACACAACGGATTCTTCTCTTTCAACGCTCATATGTCAGTCAATTTTGTTCGGATCGACTTGAAATTTTCAGGACATATTCTCAGATAATTATACTTCAAAAAAATGCAATAAAAAAATCGATTTTTTCAAAATCGCAAGTGGGGGTAACCCGTTAAAGAAATATGAAGATTAAAAAAAATGGCTTCCATAGCAAGATAAAGAATGGCGTGAAGAATGTTGTGTGAACATTTGAGACGGATAGCTTGAAAACTGGTCCTTCGAAAGTGCACACCGTTTTGAAAAAACCACATTTCGAGGAAATCTATCGGATAAAGAAAAAAAAAATCGATTTTTGAAAACATTTTACACTGTGATGATCCCTTAAAATCATGAACGGGCTACATATACCTAGGTGGATCAAAAAATTGCATTTTCCAAACATATTTTTATTCGATAGTATCATCTTTTAGCTATATTCCCTGAAAAATTAATTAAAATATTCCTGAATTGAATGAGCTACAGCTTCTAACAGTCGGCCGCTCGAGCGGTAGCAGCACTTCAAACATTAACCGCTTTAATGTTCAAAAATTAAACATTAAAGCGGTACTTGAAACATTAAACCCGTTTTTCTCGCCACACTGTTTCCAAAGTCGGTCGACATGATATCTCAAGAACCACGCGATGGATTATTTCCAAATTTACAGGAGATACGATGAGAAACATTTAAAGGTCGTTGACGATCTCACTTTTTCTAAATCCATTTTCATTGTTTTATAGTTACGTAAGAATGACGATTTTTGTCATAGATTTTGGATACTTGAGTTCCAATCCGTCCTCAGGTCGTTAAAAAAATGTATTAAAAAAATTAACGATCCTCAACGACTCGTCTTTATTGTTAACTTGGATAACTCATTTGGTTTTGAGATTTCAGATGGAACGTTTAAGCTGGAGAGTATCTAGCGCCAAACGGCGCGAAAAAATGTCATCATGTGCCGCGGCCATGTTTTTGTTGTTTTTTCCGTATTCTTTGGCGATTCTTTTTAACGGATCTCAGTATATATATATACGACCGGTCAAAAGTCAGATCCGGACACTTCAGAAAATGGCAAATTTTTTAAACACTTTGGACAATTACAAAATTGTATTAGAATAACATAATTCATTGTATAGAGCTATAGAGTATCTTCGTAAAATAACAAATGAAATTAATTATATTATTCTAACATTACTTGGCAATTATCCTGTGATCGAAAGTTTTGCAATTATCTGAATCAGCAGTGTACCTTTGTGTGAAATAAATATGTTTCTTTTTCCCGAACCGTTTCCCAGGAAACAATTTCGGAATTTAGCCATTCTTCCGTCATGTAGATAGATGTAGCCCCTTTCGAGGACTCTAGTCTGCCAGTCAAGAGTCCGGAAAGAAGGCGAATTTCAACAACTTTTTATGGACACTCAGTTGATAGAAAAAAAAATTCCGCACAATGGCATTTATTCTACATATTTTCGAGTATCGTTACGATTTTTTTTTACAAAATGTTGTAATAAAATAGCGGCACAAAGGCTGGAAGGAGCGAGTCGCGTTTTGTCTGGTAGTCCCCGGCGACCGGCGACATTACATCGCCAATTCTTCACTGATTGACTTCAATTTTTTTTGTTTTGTAATCTTATAACAAGTTAGATCGAAGTACGTAGGGGATTCGTTATATGGTGAAAATGTTTCCCAAAGTAATTATTTGCCACGATTTTCTTTTACAGAAAACATTTTGTTTTTCAAAGATGCACCAATTTGTTGAAAATTAAGAATTTTCGATTTCCCTACGTACATCAAAGGCAAATCTTATCTAGAACTGAAATTACTTAGAACTTTCATTACAGGTAATAAGTTGGAGAACTCATGCCGGCTGCAGGACACTATCAAACAAACGTGACAAACGCCATTTTGCTATCAAATCTTGTGAAAAAATGTGTAAAGGTACTGGAAGATATGTAGAATAAATGCTACTGGACGGAATCTTCCTTCTATCAACTGGGCATCCATACATTTTTTTTTTTTTGTTAATATTATTATTAATTGCAATCTGTTATGAAATAATATTCGGCAATTGTTCGGATGTGGTTTAATGTTGGCGATGGCGCGGTTGGTGTCCAGTGATCCTCTCCCGCGTAGCTCATAAATGTTGTATTATTTTTCTTCTTCTTTTTTCTTCCTCGTTTTATTATTAGGGACCGATTTCTGAGGTCCCGCGGTTTGTATCTTTTCAGTCTTCTCGTTGTTGCATTTTATTCTAGCAGCCCTAATGCAGATTCGCTTGGGTGATTCAATAAAAAATTGTCGTAATTTACCTTTTTCCGTACACTAGACTGGTAGTCGTCCACGTAATTCTCCATCAAACTAAAACCCAAATTATGTTTAAAAATGTACCAAAATGGCCATGCTCTAAATATATTTTCGTAAGAACGTGTAATAGTTTAGGACCCCAAGAGTCGTAAAACAGAGTGAAATTGAAAGGTCAGGGCGAGTCTTGATCCATGTATGCAGGACGGCAGGACAAATAAAGGGATCCAAGGAGAGAGAGAGAGAGAGAGAGAGAGAGAGAGAGAGAGAGAGAGAGAGAGAGAGAGAGAGAGAGATTTGTACCGTTGCTCGAAGCGCACAACGCAAAGATTGGACCCCTCTTCCCCGCCCTTCTCACGCGTGTCCTTTTATCGAAAATGATACTCGGGTAGGTACACACGTGGGGACGGCCTCGAACTGAGTCCGCAGCCACAGATGTGGTACACGAAACGGTACAAGTTCTTTGGAGTCCAGTCACTTTTCTAGGCAACGTCGAGTTCCTACCTCTTACAACCGCGGAACCTTTGCGGCGAAGCTGCGAGCAAGCGGCGATGTCGTGATCTCCACGCACGTACTGAGGTTACCTCAAGTATGAAGGTCGAGTTATGCCATCAATGCGTGCCAACGTATTCCTTGAGGCAGGATTCTAGTCTAGAAATTGGAAAAAATAATTTTCTTTTGCATCTTCGTTAATAGACTCTTAGGAACGTGCCGACAGTAGGGAACTTCTAAGTTCCTAATATTTACGCCAACCAACGAGACCAGATGGAGCTACGAACTTTGGAAGCTTCTAGGGAAGCTGGTATTGCTCGCAGCAAAGAACCAGCTTCAGAAAATCATTCCGAATTTGAGAAAGGCACACTTTACGAGGCAGGAATGTCCGATCAAGGAATCATCGCAGGGTAACGCGTCGAAAAATAAGTGATTTTGGCGATTTTTTTGTCGATGGTTAAAATACGCTAATCAGTCTTATTTTTGTAATGTCAAATCAAAGCACTCATGAAAATTAGAAAATAAATGATTAAACGTTTCTTTTTATTTTTGTATATTTATTTTAACGGATGAAAAGGTCTCCGAAAAAAGGAGTCCTCACGGTGTACACGGTTGTGGCCGTAAATATTATCTGAAAGAAAATTTGCAAAAGATTACTAATCAGTATGACAGCCGCCACATTGCTATGGAGGTTTTTTAAAATCATTATTGACAAAATGGCGGTGGTTTGGAAGAACGTATCGAATTTAGCCTGTATTTTCGACAGTTTTTCGTTAAAAAAATATGAAGATTTAAAAAAAGCTTCCATAACGAGATAAAGAATGGCGCGAAGAATGTTGTCAAAATTTAAGACGGATAGCTTGAGAACTCTTCCTTAGAGGGTGTACACCGTTTTGAAAAACGATATGTCGAGAAAAACGAGTGTAAAACCGTCTATATTATCGGATAATGCAAAAATTGTACACTCTGATGATTCCTCAATATACCGTAAATATAACATGCCATTATGCCACTTAGATATTTGCGGTTGTCTGAAATTGTACTCAAAACTTTGAACGCGTTTTTCTCGAAACTTTTTTCAAGCTGGCTGACAAAAAGTTCTCGAATTCTATTCAACCGATTCACTTAAAATTTGATATGGACCTCTAGTAAATATTCCTCTATCGTCCCTACGTCGCGAATTTCGGAATTGTCATTATTACTATTTACAAAAAAATTAAACTTTGAAAAAAATAGGACGAAAAATTAACTTTTTCAGACAGTCACCATGTAAATTTATATTCATTTTTTTTCTTGGCCATAATGACATTCTTAGTGATAAAGAAAACTGGTTTTATTTCTCTTCCAGATGAATGGGAGCTTTGGATTCATGTCAATTGCCTCAACCCTTTTTTCACGACCATATTTAGATGCCCATAACGTTTTCAATTTTGATTTTTTTGCACAATTTTTTTTTCAGCATTTCTTGAAACATTAGACTGAAAAAAATGAATAGAAAGAATATTTTTCGTTTTGTTTTCGTAATCAAACCTGAAAACGCGCCCAAAATGTAAGCTTCTAGACTGGAATACCCACCAAGTATAATATTCACAAGAAACGAAAAAATGGACACGCAAACAACATCCATCATAGCAGATTTCTCAATGGAAATAACAAAAAACCGAATAAATATCCACCATCTAAAAAACAAATTATTCGATTTTATCGATCGTACATATTAAAAACTCGCAAGATCGTAAAAAGGCATGCTGAAAATAGAATAATCAATCGTGAACAAATGTCAAGCAGCACGATGGAAATCGCTGATTTACAAAAGGCAGTGTGCAAAATTGTCTAGACAATTTTTTTTTTTATCGAAAACAACGCTCATTGACGCTTCGAAGTTCAACTTCCATTGGACATACCTGCGGCTAAAGAAACAGTTAGCCTCTAATGTTTATGGGCGAAACGCTTGAATCTCGTTGATGCATACGGTTTTCCAATTGCACGAGAATGGAAGAGATCGTTGAATTTTTATCGGCTAATCGACGACGAATCGATCGATCGATAAACCGGGAAAAGAGAGACGGAGAATCGGCGATGTGCAAAGAGTATATGTCAGGCATATAATTTTTGGATTACGTAATATCGAAGGCTGTGGGACCGAGGTACGCGGAGGACGAGTATGCACGGCAATGATGATCACGTAAGTGGTGAACGGACGGGGACGAGTCATCGAATCGCGTGGAATACCGTCTCATTGTTTCGTGGGAACACAGCGAAGATGAATAAGAGAAAAAACTGCGATTTTTTTCCCTCGTACATCATTGACGTATGATGGATCATGGCTCGCAACTTTTATTTCTCGGTAAAACTATTCTACGATGCTCAGCCATTGGTTAGTCCCGTTTTGGTATCGTTACAGGTCACCACTGCAATTTGTACTATTGTTAATTGTACCTCCGCAGTAACGTTGCGTACGAGTACGAAATTCAGCACTACTTCCTCGACTAACAAGGAACATCAATCAAGTGTCAGCCTCCGATTTGTCGAAACTCATGTATGTGATGAAGCATCGAAAACTATTGGACACGTATTTCTTTTTATCTGCGGAAAAACGTTTTTCAGGGCGGAAACGACCGGTTGAAAAAAGGCGTGTCACCCCTTAAATGATTTTTTTTTCAATTATTCGATACTGGATTTTTCCTCGCTTTACATTAGAAGAATTTTGGTTTTGTTTCGGCAAATCGGTGCACTGATTGTGGGTGAAACTGCAAAACCACCCCTCGAAACGCCTTACTTTGAGGGGTGGTTTACCCCCTTAAAACCGTCTTTTTGCAAATAAAAAAATAGGTGCCTAATCGTTTTCAATGCTTCATCACATATATGAGTTTCAACAAAATCGACGGCGGACCCTTAAGAGGTTAGACCACTCTAGAGCCCAAAAATAGGCTTTTTGAGGATTTTTTTTTCAGAAAAACTACAAAAGAAATCGAGATTACAAAAAAGGGTGTTGATCATACATATCAGTGACTGTATACAATTTTTTTTAAGCGATTAATTTCAAAATGGCGGCTGTGCAGCGTTCATCTCAAAACTGCATTTTTTCAGTTGGCCGGAAACATAACTCAGACAATTTTCAACCGATTCACTCGAAATGTTGAATATATCTTGAAAAATACATTGTCTGTGGAAGTACGTGAGATTTTTTTTATATTCGATAGTTCATTTGTTATTAACAATTATCTGATAAAATTTTTCACTTTCCAAAGATTTGCCTAAAAAATCGTCAGATAATTGAATTAATAACGAATGAACTATGCAGTATAAAAAAGAAACCTACGAATCCAACACAATTCTTGATGGATCCCATCGCATTCTGTACGCTTAATTTTCTTAACAAAATATATAGATATACAAAATGAGCAGAGCTTAAAAGAAGTATAAATCTTATCTTTAAAAATATAAATCGCTTAATGGGCTGCATCCACTTAAGTGGATCAAAACATTGCATTTTCCAAAAACATTTGCATTCTGTATTATCACCTTTTAGCTAGTATATTACCTGAAAATTTCATTGAGATATTCCTAAAATTGAATGAGCTACGGCGTCTAACAGTCGGCTGGGCGAGGGGTGACAACACCATACTTCAAACTTTGGAAGCGTTTTTTTCACGTGGAAAACACGTGGAGAATTTTAATTATCACAAATTGTTTGTTTTGCAAGTACGATCAGCGGTATGACAAGTGTAAAGCGATGGGATTACCTCAAAGAGAAGCCCGCGAAAAAAAACGGCCCTGCACGTGTCGTGACCGCATCGAGGAGACGACTCGCGGACACGAGTCTGAGGGCCGAGACCGGCGAAATATGAATCGAAGCCCATTCGCAAAGGCTACGGAAGACGTGCTTCGAGATTGACGGTAAACGAGACACGGAAAAGGGTCGACGCTATGCCAAATAGCACTTACATAAAAGGGCCAGATGTGCGGAATATTCAAAGAATGAGTCTCGCGTCTGAAAACGTGCTCGCGGCTCGGACGGTCTACCCGTCACGTGTGTGAGCCGCACAGCCATTCGTGCTACGTCAGCAACGACCCATTTTCGGGTGATCCAACCCGGCTGATGCGGATTTGCGCCTTATTGTTACCGATATTGTTAATTACTGCGCGGTATTTAAGGTGAGACTATTCAGAGGCTAAGATGAACATGCGAGATACTTCAACAGTTGACAATGAGATGACATCTTACGCGAAATGCTGTCAAACACAGGACGACTCGTTTCAGACCTGATCAGTTGTTCTTGCACGTGTTCGTAGATGCATCAGGTTGTAACAAAGAATATTTCGTATACGCGTGTGCGCCTATTACCACTCCATGGTTTAACGCTTCTCACTTCCCGTGCCCCGTGCAGAAATTTTGGCATGGATACAGCTGGATTCTGACTTGTATCCCGGGCTCCCAGTCGGGATCTAGTCCGATATCGGATCAGATTCGAAAACTAAATGTAAGATCCGTACTCTGGATTCCATTAGGGATCCAGAAGCGGATCCTTTAATGACTCTAAATAGATTCCCCATGGAATCATTGAGGAATCTGGGAAGGATCACGGGTGAATACAGGCTGAAATACAATGTCAAAAATGGAATTATGACATGTTAAATTTATTATAAAAATAAATAACATTTATAAAGTTTTGGTGCATTAAACTATCAATAAAAAAAATTTGTCCAAAGATTGAAATGGCAGATCGCGCTCATCGCGAGATTTTGATGTGAATTAAAAAAAATTCACATCAAAATCTGTGAATGCAAATGTATTGACAAGAAATTATAAATACAAAAAAATTCACAAAATTAGTTGTGATTTTTTTCGTATTTATGACAAATTAAAATCAAATTCAAAATGATTAGATTAAAATTTGCGCCAAAAGTGAGTTCGTACGTATTTTGAGAGAAAACATTGCCTCGAGGCAAAGAAATTTTTGCACATAACTTTTTGTGCGAACATTTCTTTGCCTCAACACAATGTTTTCTCTCAAAATACGTTTACACTTGTGGTGTAAATTTTAATATAACTGTCGTGAATTCGATTTTTATTTTCTTCAACTTGAGGAAATTCACAACTCATTTTGTGATTTTTTTCATATTTATAATGTAATATTAGAAACTCACAACTTTTTTTGCAAAAATTTCTTTGCCTCGACGAAATGTTTTCTCTCGAAATACGTAAGAACTCACGGTTGGTGTAAATTTTAATCTAATCATTGTGAATTTGATTTTAATTTGTCTTAAATACTATACATGTTTATACCCACCGACATGTCGGTGGGTATAAACAGAGACTTATTCCCCAAAACCGGTATCCCGGTTAGAATCCAACTTGCATCAGTATCGGAATATGTACGACGACGATGGCATAATTTTGAAAATTTTGGCATCACGTGTATTTTCGGTATTACTATGTAATTCCTATCTATAGATAGGAATTTTATAGATAGGAATCTATAGACAGAAATTCCTATCTATAGATAGGAATTCCATAGTAATACAGAAAATACACGTGACGTTAAAATTTTCAAAATGATGCCATCGTCGTCGTACATATGCCGATACTGATGCAAGTTGGATTCTAACCGGGATCCGGTTTTGGGGAATCCGTGACAAATCCTGATCGGGATTTGATCGGACATAGGGTATCCCGGTCAAAATTTCTGCACGGGGCGGAAAACTGATAGGGCATCCCTAATAATAATAAGGGCCTTTCAGGGCTTCCCCAGTGCTTTCCCTAGTAGGGATTTCCACGATGGGCCCAGACTTGGCCATTATAGGGATAAACTTGTAGGGATTTCCACAATAGGCCCCGACTTGGCCATTATGGGGATAAACCTGTAGGGATTTCCACAATAGGCCCAGACTTGGCCAGTATAGGGATAAACAAGTAGGGATTTCCACAATAGGCCCAGATCTGACTATTATAGCGAAAAACCAGTATAAATAGCTTACGCTACATGGTTGATGATATTTCAATTATTCAAATCGATTGCATACATCTATCGAATAATATTATCGAACGAAAATTGGGAGAAAGCGTAAGGGCATTAGCAAATAAAAAATCAACGATGAACACAAATATTCAGACAAACATCAGACAGTATTTATTTATCAAATTAAAGAAACCTTTTACATAGATACAAACAATTACTCATGGTTTCACTCATACATGGAGTAATGCTAGCGCATGTGAACAGTCCCAACCGGTTTTCTCGACATTTTTATAGCAACTAGTTTTCGCTCAATACTCATCATAGGGAAAATTATTTCTTCTGAAGACTTTGCTGATACTCCCCATTCATAAACTTTATCTGACTGTGTAGAATAAATAAATAAATTGGTCTTTGTTTTCCAGATCTTTCCCTCAATGGAAATAGATTCTAGTGATTCAGTAGACCCATATATTTTTTTTATTTCCACTACACTTCCATTCCTTAGAATGGATGTGTATCAGAATATATTTGTTTAAATAATGCAAAAGACTGACATGGGGAGCGCAGGGTGCGTTAAGTCTCATCGAGATGACTCATCTACGTGGACCTTGCAGAAAAACAAGTGAATTCCGTGGTGTATTTTTTCCCCGTGCTATATTGATATTTTTCCATGATATATCAGGCTGATAAAAAAGTTTTGTCGCAAAAATTTAAAAAATGTCTTTTTCCGTATTGACGCAATATGACAGCGACCTATGTCGAGAATATTCTAGAATGTTTTCTACTCTTCCGCGTGACAGGGTATAAAAGGGCGAGCGCGCGTTCTAGTGGACAGAAATGGCTTCGATCTCTCCAGGAATTGGCAAAAGCTATAAGAAAAAACGGCCAAGACGCGCGACTGTGCACCTTCTCCACGACAACGCGAGACCCCATGTCGCAAAGGAAACTCACAAATCACTCACAAATCACTGAGCTTCACTGGAATACCGTTCCTCATCCACCATACCCTCCCGACATCGCGCCATCTGACCACCATTTGTTCAGACATTTGAAGGCATATTTGAGAAACAAAACTTTCAAAAACGTCGACGATCTCAGAAGGGATATTTCAAATTTCTTTGAGTTCCAGCCGCCGCAGTTTTGGGCAAAGGGAATAAATGAGTTGTCAACTAGATGGTCGAGTGTCATAGAAACCGATGGCGAATATATTGTTGATTAGAAATGTTTTGTATAAGACATATAAATAAATAAATTATATTGAAATTATTGCGACAAAACTTTTTTATCTACCTGATATTAATGATTGGGAATTACTTATTTGATTACTTAATAATTTCCTAATTAAAACTAAGATAATATTACTTTTATTGGAATCATTGATACTTTACTTTATACAGCGGACATATAATGTCGCTCCTTCGCGTTCTGTACCCTTACAGACTCATTTCAGAATGTGACTATAACTACAATACATGTGATAATCTTATAATCTCACATTTAAGTGTTACGGGCTATCACAATTCTAAAAAATGTTATCATAGTGGATAGTTCCTCAAAAATAAATGTTTGCAGTGAAGAGAGTTCGCCTCACATTATTGTTTGTATTAATTTTGTCATGGCAGTTTGTCATAAAGGCTCACATGCAAATACGCAATCACATTTCTACGCGCGCACACATACATGCACATGTACTCACGCCCACACCTATGCACATGAACAATTACATAAAAACAAATACAGATATACCCTGACATATTTAACATACACGTATATCCACTGATACGGATATTTTATGGCGCTGAAATGGTTTTGATGAGGCGCCGTTGAGGCATTTTCAGGGCGCTAAAATGGTTTTGATGAGGCGCCATTGATGCAACTTTTATAAGTTGCCTCAATTTAAACAAAACCATTTCATCAAAACCGAGGCCTTATGGCCCCGGTCGTTCTGCCTTTAATGGCCCTTGTTGACAAAGTGTGACCGGCCGCTAACGGCCCTCATGGGGCTTCCAGATTAGGGCCCGAATAAAGTTAGGGGAATATTTTTGGGGCCCGATCACAGCCCCCACTCAATTTTCGCACGGGTTGTGGGCCTTGATTGCAACGGATCATGGACAATCCATCCAAGGTCTTATCTTGGTGTGCATTGATGGACGTTTGATTAGCGCTCGCATTGGAAAATCGCGCCGCGAACTTGGGAACACGTCTGTATCGGCATGCCGATCGAATCCGATACCGGACTGCGCATTATTACGGATGCGAATGTAGGCCGTGGTACATCTGCACACGTGAAGAAGAGGTCAGCAAGTCGACTTAGAGGCGAAATAGTCGCGCAAAGTCTGCTAATTACCGAGTTTATCGTCATTACTTTATACAGAATCGTCGATTGAACTTTGATTAAGGCCTTAGGCCACAGTAACCGGTATCAAATCATGTGCGAATTTAACAATTTTTTTTCGTATGAAAAAGTGATTCACTCATACAATTAATTACACATCTATTTAGTATGAACATCAAGCTGTTAGACATTTTTTTTCGATGTACAAAATGGCCGACTACTCGAAACAGCTTTTTCCAATTATCGTGACAAATAACTCCAACAATTTTCACTCGATTTACTTGAAATTTAAAAATTATGTTTCTAATTGCATTTCGCAGAGAAGTACGTACGGAATTTCTGATTAATCGAAAACTTTTCATTTAATGAGCAGTTTATGATAAGTTATAACGAAATTTTTCACTGAAAATTCATTTCTTAAGGGGAGATATACACCTAGATGGTCGAAAAAATCGATTTTTTTGTTGTACATTTTCTTGTAGTTTGAGGTCTCCAGAATATCTGGTGAAAACGGCAAGTTAATACTTCGATAAATAAGCCAGTTACAGCCGAGAAAGTGAAAGGTGTTTTGCGGCGCCGAGCCGACAGGCTTTTCAAATCAGTACCCAAAATTTCTTGAAAACCAATGAACCGATTGCCTTGAGGTTTTTTGTGTTTATTCTGTACACCATTATCTAGTACTTGTCATAGGAGTTTTTTTCCGTTGCTTAATTTTTGTTTTACAGGCAAAATAATAACTAATTTTTGGCCCAAAAATCACTATTTATGTTCAAATGTCCGCCATTTCGTCATAAATCGATATTTTCAAAATCGGCTATGATAAGTACTAGATTATAGTATCTAATTTAATAATCTTTTTGATTTTTTTTCAGATGATTTTTGAAGAATCGCCAGTTGGTACCGTATACGCAGATTTTTTTACGCACGCTCCAAGGATCATACAATATCTTTGTATATTTTTGATATTTTTAAGTAAAGAAAATCAAACATATTTTTGAATGTATATACTTTTAGATAATTAAAACCCCAATCCGAAATTTCAAATAGTTTTCCTTGAAAAAATTTACAAAAATGACTTTTTTCCGGCTCCTAGGTGTGTATCTCCCTTTAAGAGGGAATGATACCTCATCGCGGTCGGTATGGTAGAACAATTATAGATTCCCAAAAATCTCGAAAACGGCTCTTCAGATCCCGTCGAAACTTTGCCAAACGACGTCAAATAGATAGACGAACAGCTGTCTTCCCCTCAAATTTTCTGAATTTGAGAAAAAAACTAGATTTGCTTATGATAAGCCAATCTACATTTTTTTTCTCAAATTCAGAAAATTTGAAGAGAAGACAGCTGTTCGTCTATCCATTTGACGTCATTTGGCAAAGTTTCGACGGGATCTAAAGAGCCGTTTTCGAGATTTTTGGGAATCTATAATTGTTCTACCATACCGACCGCGATGAGGTATCATTCCTTCTTAAGTTCGAATATCTACAACTTCTGAATAAAATAATATTCTTTCAATTTCCTACGTACTTCTCGACACTCAGAAAAAATATTTAGGTATACCAACTATGTATATTTAGTTGAAGCAATTTGGCTTGAAGCAACCTAATTTTACTCGTTTGAAATACAATTCGATTCAAGTGGCAAAGCCAGTTTAGTTGAAACAACCAAATTATGATGTAAAAGTAGCAATATCTTCCTGGCCATATAATAGGTTAGATTACCTACATCGGAGTTCATACAAGTAATCCGCGTTTTATTTGAACTTTATATTTAGTCGTTATATTGGCCAATAAACTACAGTTTCCAACTGAATTAATTATTACGCATAAAGCGAATGATGGTTGGTTCTACAATTGAATAAGTTAATTGAAACAAATGATTTAATTAAAGTTACTTCGAGGTAGGACCGTGTTTTCTTTTTTCTACGATGTGCATATTTTTCAACTATTGATTGCTATTGCTACTTGAGTTCTTGTGGATGCAATCGATCACTTTTTCCCCGGCACGATTTCTAGATACGACTTTATTTGGCAAATCCGACCACGGGCGCGATCTGTTCGATCGCTGTGAGCGATTAGTTAGTGGACATCGCGAATCAGTGTAGTTTCAGATGCATGCACGAACAGCGCTACGATCGCCCTTTCGACTTCCGGCTGTGCACGTCTTCTCTTCTGGCTGTTGACGTGCATCTCCCCTGTGAGCGCGTAGAAAACTACAATAGTCATCGTGATAAGTTTTGTGAGACGATTTACATCGAAAATAAAAAAATGTGCGTAGTAGAAGACATCTTGATAGATTGGGGACTTCAATCGCTTGTTGCTACATTTCGAGGTAAGTGTACGATCGTCATTTCTTTTTGTCCGCCATTGTTGTCACGCTGCATGCTATCCTGCGAGAAAAATATTGTACGGCGTCTCTCGGGTGTTGATAGTAAATTTAGTGGAAGCCGGTGAGTTTCATTTAACGTTGCGTGTTCACCAAGTGCATAAGCTATGAAGGATTGCTAAGGGAATCGTGATTCAGATTTTTTTGCGGACACGAGCCATCGTTCTCCCGTAATTTCAGATATTGATGAAATTCGGTAAATCCAACCACGTGGACACTCGGTTTAAGCCGCTACTAGTTCGTCGCAACCACGTTGTAGTCTGAGACCTGGCGTTGCGTAAAGCAAAAAGACTTGTTTGCGCCAATTCCACATCGAGAACACACAAAATCTGATGGTTTCTGTTATGTGGCCTGCAGATAAATTCTCGATACATCAGAAGAAAAAAAATTATTTATCTGTACACATTATTTTAATTGATTTCTCTTTTGTTTTTTTTTTTCGACACGCAGATTGCTTTTAAGTTTAACTATGTATTTTTCTCAGAGCGCTTTGTAAATTATCTTACAATTGACACCGTACAGTACATCGACGCAGATTAATCAATAAAAGTTGTTTCTGTATCATCATAATATTTTTAGTATGTACTTTAATAAACAGGCATTATTGAAAAATGCCTAATCATCTTGTCTCATAATTTACCGGATCTATTTACCTTATTGTCTTCGTCTTCCATTTGTATTTATAATTCATCATAAGGAGAATACTTTCTTCGATGATTTATATTCAATTGATTTTCTACCAATTCAATGTATACGTTGCATATGCTCACATCGAAATTTTGTCAGAGTGACTCGATGTTTATTTGGTTCATATTAAGGTGAGGCTCCAGCTGTCATTTATTCGATTGGTGTAAAACCAATTTTGATTGAACTTACTGTATGCAGCTTAAACTATGTTATAATATCAGTTGTCAGAACCTGCTCCGTCATTCAGGACAAACCAACATATAATTGGATCGACTATAGCAGCATTGGCGGGTTTTCTTTTAAAATATATCTTCAGTGGTACGGATTATACATGAACTTTTATCAAAAACATTATGTATTGACTGAAATATGCTCTGCAATTCATTAAGGCGTTACCCCCACTTGTAGCGCAAAAAAAGGCCTTTTTCATGAACTTTTTAAAAGAAAACTACAAAACTTTTTTAATCAATCAATATACCATCTTAAAGAACACATCTTGAAGAACTTTCAGTAATTTTTTTATTGAAAAATATAACATTGTTTAGTGGCAAATGGCCGTCAATGAAATAATGTTTTTATATACACGGTCTGCGATGACCAACATTGCGGCGAAGTGGATCATCTGAAAAAAAAATGCGGATGGATTTAGTCAAATGTAAGTATAAACTAGTCTTTAATCGAAGGATTTTAAAAAATATTCATTTTTCACAAAATGGCGGACAGTCAAAGTTAATGGTTCGATTTTAACGAAAAAAGCGGCCGTTTTTTGCCAATAAAACGGCAATTTTTTCGAGAAAAAAAAATCAACGATTAAAAACTTCATTTTTATGTATTAAATAAGCCTGCAAAATTTCAAGAAAATCGGTTCATTAGTGTTCGAGTAATCGTGGTCACCGACTTCAGAAATGCCATTCTGAGAAAAACGCGTTTAAAGTTTCAATTTCCGGTCGTTTACACAACGGATTCTTCTCTTTCAACGCTCATATCTCAGTCAATTTTGTTCGGATCGACTTGAAATTTTCAGGACATATTCTCAGATACTTATACTTCAAAAAAATGCAATACAAAAAAATCGATTTTTTCAAAATCGCAAGTGGGGGAAACCCCTTAAATGCATTGTTTCATTCTATGTATATGTTTCATTCTACTGTATATGTTTTTCGTTGAACTATATATTTTGAAAATGCTTTTAAGGGAGAGATTACCGACCTAACCGTTCAGTATGTTAAAATAAAGTTTGGTTTCAGGACACCGGAATTATCATTGAAAGTACTCTGTGTGTTTTTGGATAAAGAAAAAGTTTATTTGCCGGAAATAAATATATATTTGTATTTAAACCATTTGATTCAAACCATTTTTTTAATGGTACCAAACGTTTTTCTGAGTGTAAGTATTCGAATGTAGATTGACGAGAATTTTTGTTTTTTGTTCTAGGTAAAAAATTGGGGATGGTAAATGTCACGCCGCGGAACGCCTAAAAGAAAGATAACAAAAGAAAATATTAGTAGTCGGCCATTTTGTACATCGAAAAAAAAAAAAAAATTTCTAACAGCTTGATATTCATACTAAATGAATGTGATGTGTAATTAGTTTTATGAGTGAATTACTTTTTCATACGAAAAAAAATAGTTAAATTCGCACATGATTGTTTACCCGTTACTGTGGCCTAAAGCCTTGAGCCGGGATATTCATTTCGACAGGAAAAAATAAGCAATATTGAGGGACCTTTTAAACCAAGAAATAATGATTCTACAACTATCAAACTTTGTGTATATTTTAATAGTATATTTACGTATACGAAACAATTCTTTTAAATTAATTCATCATCAAAATGGCGGGGTTGTGGCAGAGTGTTACGGCAAGGTCGCTGCGGGAGTTGCGAATCGGCGTGCAGCCTACCTTCCCGCAGACTTTGATACGCAAAAAAATTGAAACATTTGTTCACTTAGAACATGTAGAGTTTCTACGTGACGGTAATTAAAATTAAGAAAATGCAAATTTGAGAAAATGGCACGCATTTACAAAAAAAAATCAACATTTCACGCAACATTTCTGTATTTGGCTTAAAAAAGTAGTTTTTTTTTTCAAATTTTTCAACAACAATTCTCGTCAGGCAGAAGGTATCAATATTATCAATATACCTACCAAGTTTCAACTCAATCGGCTTAATAGTTTTCGAGTAATCCTGCACGCCAATTTCGATCATGCAGTTTTGAGAAAAACGCATTTGATGTTCACGCCCGCTCCGAATCCGAGCGGTAAGGCACAGAATTGACGGGCTGTAACGTTTGAATTTTTTCGAATTTCGCTTTGAAACTTTAGGAAAATGTTCTAAAAAGAAATCGATTTTTTGATCGTTGTAAATGCATATCCCGCCTTAAGGCAGTCATCCCGTGTAACTGGTTGAAAAAATCGAGAACTGACCCAGGGAGCAACAATCGGCTGTGCAGAATTTTTTTGAGCATACTGGAAGTTCACTTTATGGACCAGGTATAGCATATTAAGGGTGAATCGAAATTTCATTGGTGACAATCGTATTTGAACCTTTAAGGGGTTACACCTAGTTGGAATTTTTTAAAAGATCGATTATTCGTTATCGAAGAATTCTTATAATATAACCTTTCAAAAATATTCTCTGAATATTTCAAGTCGGTCCGTTGAAAATTGGGGGAGTTATGAGCGTTTACAGGTAGGTCCGCTTACCGCTTTACCGTGAAAGGTAAAAACTTCAAACGCGTTTTTCTCGGAATTGCTTTTTCAGAATCGGTGACCAAAATATCTCTAAAATAAATTAAATTTTAATCTTAAGACTAAAATCTTTCAAAGTGTTCGTGGTGCTGCAGTTGGCGTTGCAGTCCTCCAGCAGCGAGGCCCGAAATGGCAGGATCTCTACCAGGCTCAAATATAATTTGAAACGAAAACAATTTTTTTTTTCTTCAAATATATCCAACTGCCTATGGGTTCACGATCCACTTTTCGAAATTTCGAAAAATACGAAATATGACAGATTCTACAAAGAAATCCTCATTTTTATCTTGAAAAAAAAAACAGCATGCTGAAGTCATTGTTATTAACAAATGGCTCAGCCACTCTAGAGGCCGAAAAAATAGATTTTTTGTGGATTTTTTTTTCAGAAAAACTACAAAATAAATCGAGATTACAAAAAAACGTGTTTATCATACATATCAGTGATGGCATACATAATTTTTTTGAAGCGATTAATTTCAAAATGGCGGCTGTGCAGCGATTTTGCGATGACAACTTCGTTTTTCCAGGGTCCACGGCCGGACATACAGCTCCTGTATTTTTTAAATTATAATGAGTAAATTAATTTTTTTCGATTATATATAATAACTGCTACAGAAGTACGTAGGATTTTTTTTGATATATTGATTTTTGGCCAAATGGCGCACTCCTAAAGTGGAAAGTGAAAAATTTGCCTGAAAAATCGTCAGATAATTGTTAATAACAAATGAACTATGTAATATAAAAAAAAATCGTACGCACTTCCATAGACGATGTGTTTGTCAAGATATTTTCAACATTTCAAGTGAATCGGATGAAATCTGTCTGAGTTATGTTTCCGGCCAACTTAATAAATGCAGCTTTGCGATAAACGCGTTTGAAGTTTTGAGTAGCTCGCTGCGGACCAGGCGGCCTTGTACTAAAATTCGAAAACCGAGTACTTAGAGATTTTTCCCGGACATAATCTGTTGAGACATCATTTTTGAGGTCCTAGGGGACCATATAAATAAAATCGATTATTCGAAAATTCTATAGTGGCCGAACCCCTTAAGATAGGTATAACTTCGCCAATTTTTTGAAAGTTCACACTACAACAATATGCAACAAAATGATTTTTCGAAGTTTCCAGAGAGGTATACCCCCTTAATTAAATAAAATGTTCTTTGTTTTTTCTACGTGCATGGTTGAATTTGATAGGGAAGAGCTGACGCGGACTATCCGTTGCATGCCGCACATACCACGTGCTCGAGCGAAAGACTAACGCCTAAAAATAACTCACGTTTGAACACCCCTCTCCCTCGTGTCTTGAATCAGGGTAAACGAGACCCGAGGAACCCCCGTTGTATCGGAATTTGCACATTCCTATATGCAACATTCCTGGATTACTTTTTTCACTTCGTAAATTACTGTAGCCTCGAGTGGAAACAAAAAATTGCTTCGTTCAACATTTATTGTATTATCGATACCCATATAAAGATTTGCATATCTCGTTTAGAATGAAATCTAATTATTGGCTCCTCACAGCTAATTGTTCTCATTAATTTACGTCGTTATCCCATCGATTTTATCGCGGGTATTCGTTCACCAGCATAATATAACGAATTTATCATTGACTTTGCAACTACACATTTTACAATAATAATTTTCTTTTCCGAAGTTTTTTAACGATACTTTTCGGTACACATACATATGTATGCGATGTACTTGCGCACTTTGGGTACTCGTCGGGTTACGTAAAACTCCTCGGAGATAATTGTCTCGACGAAATTAATATAAAAATATTTATTTTACGACTTCCGTCTGAATTTTATTTTCATTGAAGCGATAACAACCTGGCGAACTCACAAATATTTTATACCCGATGAAAAAAAAAGCTATAATCACAATCCGAATGCTTCGATCACACGTTCGTCCTCAACTTGAGCATTCACGTAATTCGACCGGGTTTAGTCGACTCGTAAGATTAACTATGAGGAAAACACGAGCCATTTTTTGGATGAGTATTCGAACGAATGTGGGCAAAGCAATTTTTACAGGTAAATCGTTTTTCCGGACGATAGAAATTGTCGAAGATTCACGAGGAATCAATTGTACCGAACGAACAAAAATTTTCCAACTCCCGCGTGAGTCGTTCCCCGGTATTATTTTCATTCGTTGAAGCAGCCGAGTGCGCAAACATTTCACTTCCGCGGAGAATTGTTATTCAATTTGATTTGTTATTCGATGAACATTTTTCACAAGACAATATATTTATTTAAACGCCTGTACATAACTTTTTAGCGCTGTTTTTTTTTATTCTGATGATTGAATTGCGAGCGTGTGTCCGACGAATAAGATGTAGAAATAACTGTCCACCGAGTAAATATCGGGCATCGACATTAATTAATTGTGTTGAACGGCTCCACATCTTCTTCAATTGGTCTTGAGGAGGTCAGTGTGTTCCATGTATGGTTGGAAAAATATAATCAGTTCCTTTCAGCCTTCGAGAAAATTTCAACTTCGAACGTTTCGTAAGTGGCGCTGAATTATTTATAACAAAAAAAACGCTATTCTAAAAATTTGATGCAGTTTACCATGATTTAAATCGCACATTGCACTTTGCATGAGACATTGTGCCAAATTTTTCACATTTTCAACATAAGATTTTTTTGGACCTATTTGCGTGTGAAAATAAATTAGTATCCTAGAAAGAAGATCCGAATGCAACAAAAAAAAACATCAATTTAGGCGTATCACAGTAGCGTTCAAACAGTAGTCATTTTCGGTTCACGATCGCATTTTTTAATTGTATCAACCATTTGTCAATAACAATGACTTCAGCATGCTGTTTTTCAAGAGAAAAATGGGGTTTTCTTTGGAGAAGCTGTCATTTTTCGTGTTTTTCAAAATTTCGAAAAGTGGCTCGTGAATCCATAGCCAGTTGGATATATTTGAAGACATTTTTTCTATGTTTTCATTTCAGATTACATTTGAGCCTGGTAGATATCTCTTCGAAAGATTTTCTTCCGAAAAAAATTACATTGTAACC
This sequence comes from Ophion obscuratus, assembly GCA_964007375.1. Lineage (NCBI taxonomy): Eukaryota > Metazoa > Arthropoda > Insecta > Hymenoptera > Ichneumonidae > Ophion > Ophion obscuratus. Next base: position 30,466,964 of record OZ023319.1, read on the forward strand.
ACAAACATGTGTACAACATGCTGGGAAAAAAATAATTTATTCCAACCAATGTGTGACTAGAAAAAAAACTTCAAGAAACTTCAAAGAAGCTTCAAATTGGGCTTCTAGAGAGAGATACCCGTTAATAAGTCTGCATAGTTAAAATTCGGAAAATCGGAAATTCGGTGAATTCGGAAATTCGGTGTGACTAAAAAAAAAACTTCTTCAAGAAACTTCAAGAAGCTTCAAATTGGGCTTCTAGAGAGAGATACCCGTTAATAAGTCTGCATAGTTAAAATTCGGAAAATATAAAATTGAATCGTTGTAAAAAAATTATTGAAAACATTCAATTTTGGACAAGTGAGCATTTTATTTCAAATTCGTCCGGGTCAAAATGTCCCAGTGTGTCAAGGAAGGATCAAGGCGGGATGTTCATTTAGACAGAAAAAATAGGCAATATTGAGGGATTTTTTAAAGTAAGAAATAATGATTCTATAATTATCAAACTTTAGATATACTTCCATGGTATATTTAAGTATACAAAACAGTTTTTTTTTTAAATTAATTCATCATAAAAAAAACGGAGCTGTGGCAGAGTGTTACAGCAAGGTCGCCGCGGGAGTTGCGAATCGGCGTGTAGTCTAGATTCTCGTAGAGTTTGATTTGACAAAAAGTTCAACAATATTTTCAATGAGAACGTGTATAGTTTCTATCTGATGGTAATTAAAATAAAGAAAATGGAACGCATTTACAAAAAAAAAATCAATATTTTACGCGAAATTTCTGTAAAATGTGGATGAAAAAAGTAGTTTTTTTTTTCAATTAAAAAAAATCTCGTCAAGTAGTAGGTACCAATATTATCAATATTTCTACCAAGTTCCAACTCAGTCGGCTTAATAGTTTTTGAGCAATCCTGCACGCCAATTTCGAAAATGCAGTTTTGAGAATAACGCGTTTAAAGTTCACGCCCGCTCCGAATCCGTGCGGTGAGGCACAGCGTTGACGGGCTGTAACGTTTGAAGTTTTTTGACTTTCGCTTTGAAACTTTGGGAAAATATTCTACATATATAGTTCTATCGTTTAAAAAAGCAAAAAAAGAAATCAATTTTTTTATCGTTGTAAATGTATACCCCGCCTTAGACGCTATACCAGTATGAGACTTAATAAAAAATCGTTTTTTTTTGCCTTTCTCGACAGTTTATAATTTCAAGAATATCATTATCATTTATATCAATATAATTTTATCTTGCAAAAATCGATAGTTAGATCTTTAAACGCATTATTCTTGAAATGATATTTTTCAAATTTGCTGACATTGTAACTCAAAGAGCAATTATCCGATTGACCTAAAATTTGAGCTGAGTACTCTTCAATATATTTACTCTACAATGACCGAGGATATTTTTGACTGGATGAAAATTGACGATTTGACATTGAAAAAAACGACCATTTTATAGGCAAGAAAACATACTTTTTTCATAACTACGTCATTTTGTTAGATTTTGATATTTTTCGAAAAACCTACGTCATTGTACAGGAAATACCTTCCAGTTTAACGACATTTTTTCCTTTTTCGGTTTCAGCTACTCAATCGGCCGGAATCATGTCAGCAGTGGGGGAACTTTTTTTTTGGGGCCTCCGCAGGCAGCGCGTAAGTCGCTTGGATCTCAATATTTTTCTCTGAAAAAATTATGTAATATAGGTCAAATATAGCCAAATATATTCTTAATTTTCCAAAACATGTAATTGAGTACTTTTCTTCCAAAAAAATCCCGAAAATCACCCAAATGTTCAGCGTTCGCACTGGTTCGCAAATGTTCAACGTTCGCCCCTTAACCCGCCGTCTGTACACTGGGTCTTTGAAGGCACAAGCCAAATTTTCAATCCGAATTATCTCTAGGTTTTGGAGGGGGCGTCGGGTCCCGTCCGTAAAAAAACTAAGTAGTGTGTCTGAACAGCAGAAAGTGAAAGTCTCGAGCGTACCGTAGGAGACCCAGTGTACAGACAGCGACGGTATTTCGTGTAAGTAAGCAAAATCAAAATTATGCCCTTTTTCGACTTTTATAATAATTTTAATCTTCCTGAAATTATTTTTATCGCATGTATATGTATTAGAGTAATTCAAAAGCGACGATCTTTTAGGCAAATTTTTGGAAAGTGAAAAATTTGCTTACAGAATCACCAGATAATTGTTAAAAACAAATGAACTTTGCAATGTAAAAAAAATCCTACGTACTTCCATAGACAATGTATTTTTCAAGATATATTCAACAATTAAAAAATGCAGTTTTGAGATAAACGCTGCACAGTCCCCATTTTGAAATTAATCGTTAAAAAAATGATTGTATACAGTTACTGATATATACAGTCTGTTCCAGTAGAAAGTAGGCAGGATTAAAAAAAATACATATTTATTCAAACACTATTTTAATTAAAAGTACGTTAAATAAGCTAAGGCGCAATGTATTCAATAAACGGTATAATCGCCACCAGCGTTGATAATGGCCTGGCACCTTCGAGGCATACTATCAACAAGATTTACGGCGTAATTTGTCGGAAGTTGTCGCCAAATTTTCCGAATCATTCTTGAAAGATACTTCAAATCGTAAACAGGCTTCCCTGCAAGCTTGCTCTTCATAATGGCCCAAATGTTTTCAATGGGGTTGGCATCAGGGGATTGGGAGGGCCAGTCCATAGTGGTGATGCCATTTTCCTCCTTCCAGTGGCGACACAGGCGGCTCCGATGTTTCGGGTCATTATCCTCTTGTAAGACCTAATTTTTATTGTTGGGTCCGAACATCTTCTGCCACGATTTCAAGAGGCCACGTTTGTAAATTTTGAGCATTTTATGCGAATCTAAATTTCGAGTGAAGAGCTCTAAACAACCGAATCCGCGCTGTGAGAAGCATCCCCAGACATTAATTTTTACTGCACTGAGAAAAAAATTCAGTTGGTTTAACAAAATGTATCTTTAAATACGTTCAACTTGATTTTTGATTGGCATAACAAACATTTTGTTAATCTAACGATAGTTTTAGTGGTGTGAACTGTAGCTAAATAAGCTACAGTTCACACCACTAAAACTATCGTTAGATTAACAAAATGTTTGTTATGCCAATCAAAAATCAAGTTGAACGTATTTAAAGATACATTTTGTTAAACCAACTGAATTTTTTTCTCAGTGTGGCTGTTTGACGGTGCGCTGAATGAAATCTGTTCTACTCCTTAACCAGGCACGCTTCACCGGAACCCATGCCCAGAAAATCGCTTCATCAGAAAAAAACTACTTTCGACCAATCGCGATCTTTGTTGTCACTCGCCCAGCTAAGGCGTTTTTCGATATGATTTGCCGTTAGCAGGGGTTTTGAGCTCGTAGATCGATATGATAATTTTGCCTCGTGCAAACGTCGCCTGATCGTGTTTAGACTGACATAAGTTCCCTTTTTGGCGAGTCTGAACTTAGGTTCGCGGAGGCGCAAAGTAGAATTCTTCTCGAACAACGTTACGATCTCTTTATCTTGCTTACTGGTTGTTGCTCTCGTTCTCCCGCGTTCAGGAAAATCATCCACGGTTTTAAATTGTTTATATCGCTTTATCCACTTCTCAACAAACTTTTTTGACTTTTTAATCACTTTGGCTGCAGCAGAATATGATAATTTAGGTCCTTTCGGATGCGTGCACAGAAAGACAGCTTCAAATCGCTTTGCGTACATAGCACTCATTTTTATTAACGTCCGCTTCCTACAACTTTTCGAGTGACACTAAAATGAATTAGTGATGGCGTCGTAGCCCACCGATAATACAGTCGCACTGTGAAAAAGAGACGGAAGTATCTTCTACTTTACTATTTAAAATGCCGCCTACTTTATTGTGGAACAGACTGTACGATAAACACCCTTTTTTGTAATCTCGATTTATTTTGTAGTTTGTCTGAAAAAAATCCCCAAAAAGCCTATTTTTCGGCCTCCCGAGTGGCCTAAGGCCTCAATTACTTATATTTACTTCATTACTACGATTATATGATAAAAAAAAAAAACATTTGGATTTGTAATAAAAAAAAACCTAGAAATAAACCGAAAAATATTATTTTCTCTGATTTTTTTCCATTAAAAAGCGACCTTTTCGGTAGTCAAAATAAATATACTTTTTTAAAGTAGCACATTCACTGTATTTTTTTTTCTAATAGTACATGTATTCCGCTATAGAACCCCGAAAGAATTTTATTTTTACATGAAAATTTGTTTTAGTTATGATTTTTGTTTTTTCATGAAAATCGATTTTTCCTCCATTTTCGGTTACATTTATTGTTGTAAAAATATTAATTTACAATAAATGGGTAAATAAATGATTGGATACAATCCCGAAAGAATTTTATTTTTACATGAAAATTTGTTTTAGTTATGATTTTTTTTAATGAAAATCGATCTTTTCTCCATTTTCGGTTACATTTATTGTTGTAAAAATATTAATTTACAATAAATGGCTAAATAAATGATTGGATCGTGGATAGAAAAGTTGTAAACGTAATTCAGAGTTTCTTCAGATTTTTTTACTTTTTTTCTTAGAAAAAGCACTAGCAGGACTTTTACGGCCCAGTGTACAGACGGTGTCCGAAAATTTAACTGTACAGACGGAGGTTTAAGCACGCCAGCTCCGTGACGGGTGCAAATTCATTGGGACGCTTGACGTCCAGTCAGAAACGGAAGAAAACGTGATTTCTCGCTGCGCAGTCACGGCTATCATCTATAGCTATATGCGACAAATGAGAAACGAGTTATGGACGATAAGAGGTGTAGTCATAGGCGTACGTAAGAGCAACATCGAATCGTCGATATACGACGACGATAAAATGCGACAAGAGGGCAGCGGGGCAAGAGGGGCGTTTGCAAATACGATATATTGCGCATACAACGAGTGTATATGCCGCTTGCTCACTTTATTAGCACGAGAACCTTTCATAAGCGTGCCAACAACGGCGTTCGATCGTATACGTAAGCGATGCCTATTATGTCACAACGGGGCGCGAAGGCTCGTATATACATAATGCGCGCGCGCGAGCCGTGCGCAATGGATATTATAGTAGAGGTAGGCCGTGAACCCAACAAACAACCGCGAATGCCGCACGTTGCATAGCCGCACGTGACTCTATCTCCGCTTCTATCCCAATTACATAGATATACCGTATTTCAAAAGAGATTTTCCTTTTTTTTTTTTATTATTTCAATTATCCGGCGAGTCGCAGCCGCTTCTCTTTGTGTCTCGCCTTCACTTTCGATACAACGTGCAACATATAAATTCGAGCCGGTGCATCTACTTTTCGGAAGCTTTCTTGAGTAGAGAGGTGGAACATTATTAAAATTTCTTTGTTACGTACAATATTAAAAAAAAAAATTTATTGAATATCGCTTTTCTTTATTTAATTGATTAATTTCTTAGTAAATATTTTTATTTTTATTCAATCTTCATATTTTTGATTTAGTTTGATGTATTTTTCATTTAATATCGCTACAACTTTACAGGTGCTCAAAAAAAATTCCTTCTACAGTGCAGCGAACTACGAATCGGGGATTCGATTGATTGATTGGTATCAATCATTATTTCGTGGTAAAAAAAAAGATAAAACGTTGATCAACCTGTATGATTAATTTTCACAATTGATTCTGCCAGTTTCCTCAATAAATAAATAATATTTATTTAGAATGGAATATAATTTTATTACATTTTTTTGCAAAACCGTGCAGAAAGTAATTATTTGTTTAATGAAAATGCAACAAACATCGTTTATTCATACATACATACATACATACATACATACATACATACATACATATATATATATATATATATATATATAAATAAAATAAAAATGATTCCATATGTAAATATATTAGAGTAGCACAAATTTGAGCTATATTTTTTTTCCTTTTTCTCACCATGCAATTATCTTCTATAACGAAAAAAAAAAAAAATTGTCACGGAAGCTCGGTGCGGTCAAAGATTATTTGGGGTCGCTCAAATCTCTCAAAAATTCAAATTTTCATTTAAAAATCGTTTTTTTTTGTTTTCGTCCACTTCTTACCCATGTATTTTACGCTTTATAATTTTTAAATTAACCTCGCGAAAGCTCAAGCCGGCCAAGGAATATCTAGTGGTCGCTCAAGGTTTCCGAAATTCAGAATTTCCGCCAGAAAATAAATCTTGCATGCGCTGTGATTCCTTGTAGCATAAAAGCAAAATAAACAGCAAAGTGTTACATTTTCTGAATAATTTATTATAATTTGTAATAAACACCAATTAGACGGTATGTGTTATAAAGCGTAAAGCGTAACATTCATGGGTGCAATGCGAATGAAAAAAAAATCGATTTTTTAATGAAAATTAGAATTTTTGGCAGGCTTGAGCGACCTCTAAATATTTTATTGCCGCTCGCAGCTTTCGCGACAATTTTTTTTTCTTTAATGAAGATTATTGGATGGTGAGAAAAAGGAAAAAAAATAGAATGGCACCAAAATAGGTGGCACAAAATTGAGCTCTATTTTTTTCCTTTTTCTCACCATCCAATAATCTTCATTAACGAAAAAAAAATTATCGCGAAAGCTGCGAGCGGCAATAAAATATTTAGAGGTCGCTCAAGCCTGCCAAAAATTCTAATTTTCATTAAAAAGTCGATATGATATATATATGCGTGTGTGTGTGTGTGTGTGTATTTAACGTAAATAAATAAATTTAAACAAATTAAATTGCAACATAGAAGAGGATATATTTCAGTTACTTCTTTATGAAACTTTGAATGAAAATCAGCGAGTTTTATCCGTTTACCTTGATCTAACCCAACCCGAGTCATTGCGTGCCAATGACGAAGCCAATGAGCAAGCATCGTCATAGTGTGAGTTATGTACGTTTCATTGGTTATGCGACGAGCCACATATACAGTTCCGAGCCATACATTGTAGCGAGAGAAAAATTAGATGGCGAGGTAAAGATGTTGCCTCCGGTATTAGCGGGTTCCAATACTGGTTTATAATAATAACGATAGCCACAAGGATAATGATAGTAATTTATATACTATATAATTCGAAAGCATGGTTACTGTTGTCATGAATCACGGTTAATCATGATTTACGTCACGAATCACTCAGGCCTGAGATTTCTAATATAAAAAAATTGTCTTTATTTACTTCATTGACGTTTTACATTTTCCACTTATTTCTAACATCATTATTGATTATAATCGATATAATAATTACTATCAAATATAAATAACGCAACATATCTGAGTTACATATTAAAATTGAGCTCAGTAAAATTACCGCACGATAAATATATAGGTGAATGCGAATAAGTAGCGGCGAGCTCTAATGATTTTCGGCGCCAGCACGCGAGTTTTTCTTGTTCAATACAAAAACAAAAGACAGTTGACACCGATCTTTCGCGTAATAAATAAATAACGATGACGAGACGCAGAATTGGTGAATATAATTGAAACAATTCTCACTGCTGTTATTCTCGATTGTCGAGTTGATTTTCGCTTGGATTCAGACTCGAGCTTTACGGCCGGCTTTCTTGGGCACGCACTCGTAGCAGTCGTCGCTGCTCGCGCACGATGAGCTTTCGTCCGACGACGAGTATTCTGAAATTTCACGAACGATTTAGCCACATTTTTTTCTCGTCCATGGTGAATATGATTGATAAAGTTCCGAAAAGGACATCCCTCTGATTAATTTGGAATTTTGTGTACCCATGTAGTTTTTACTCTCTGATCATGAACATGATAGTGAACATACTCGCAAATTTGATTTTCAAGGTCAAAACTCGCAAAAACTGATTTTTAAAAAGTTTTTTCTATTTTATTGCAATGAATGTTGATCTTAGAGAAAAATATTTCCTACAAAAGTTGTAGCCTATAAAGGGATTGATATTTTATGTTCAGTACAATTTTTGCCTGAAACCAATCCGTTTCGAGAAAAATGGGATAATGCTCCGAACAGTACATTTTCCTAAACTCCATTAGTTTCGATGTTATCTACTTACGCACTTTACCGCGGGAAGGTTGCGGTTTAATCTTTAATACTATACGCATACCTAAATAACACAGTACGCTACACAACGAACAACCCAAACAACACACAACAAACAAATTAACGGAAACAAGACACAACACGACAAACAAATCCAAACAACACACAACACAACAAACCAAGCTAAACAAATCCAAACAACACACAACACATCAAACAAACCCAAGCAAACCCAAACACATAGCACAACAAATAAACTCAAACCTTCCCTCGGTAAAGTACGTAAGTAGATAATATCGAAACCAATGGAGTTTAGCAAAATGTACTTATTGGAGCATTATCCCATTTTTCTCCAAACAAAATGGTTTTAGATAAAAACTGTATAAAACATAAAAGATCAATCTTTTTATATGCAACAACTTTTGTACGAAACATTTCTCTCTAAGCTCAACATTTATTAAAATAAAGTGCCAATCCAAGCAACACACAACACATCAAACAAATGCAAACAAACTTGAACACACAACACAAAAAATAAAGCCCAATCATCCCAAACAACGAACAACACACAACAAGCAAACTCAAACAAACTCAAACCTTCCCTCGGTAAAGTGCGTAAGTAAATAATGTCCAAACTAATGGAGTTTTGCAAAATGTGCTTATTGGAGCATTATCCCGTTTTTCTCGAAACAGAATGGTTTTAGACAAAAACTGTATGAAAAATAAAAGATCAATATTTTTATACGCTACAACTTTTGTGCGAAACATTTTGCTCTAAAATCAATATTTATTAAAATAAAGTAGAAAAACTAAAAAAAACAGTTTTCGTGAATTTTGACCTTGAAAATCAAACTTGCGGATATTTTTAATATCATGCTCGTAATCAGCGGGTCAAAATACATGGGTACTCGAAATTTCAAATCAATCGGAGGTAATTTATGTGTCGGTTGTGTGTGAAATATTTTTCTCTAAAATCAACATTTATTAAAATAAAGTAGAAACACTTTTAAAAAACACAGTTTTTGTGAATTTTGACCTTGGAAATCTAATTTGCGGATATTTTCAATATCATCTTCGTAATCAGCGGGTCAAAATATCAATCAGAGGTATCTCCTTTTTGGAACTACGCTCAAAATGTTTTTTTTTCTCGTTCTATCGCTCTGAAATGTCGATCTAAAATGAGAGGGTGGAAAAAAAGCGTTACTTGAACGACGAGAGTGCTTCTTCTTCGTTCCCTTGGTCGAAGCTTTCGAGACGTTGGTATGGCGCATTTTTTTACTTTTCCCAGAGCCTTTCTTCGCCGGTACGGATTCCCAGCAATCCGAGCAATCGCTTTCTGAGCAGTCGCAATCCGAGCAGCTAGTGCACGAGTCATCCAACGAATCGGACGTCGACGACGAGGTGTAGGATGATTCCGTTGATGACGACGAGGATGAGCTCGAGGATGAGCACGACGGTGAGCACGAAGTGTTTGCGCAGCAATTTTCGTCCTTACGTTTTTTATTTACACCTCGTTTCGTCGGACGAGTCTTCCTAGGTGCCATTGTATCGCTCTATCGAGCAGGGAAAAAAAAGTTTCATAACAATGCCGACTGGACGATCACGTGTTATTGCGAACGGAGCTCGGCGACGAAAAAAAAAATTCGATTCCGTAACGGCTTCGACTGAGCGTCGCTCGGAAACGAACGACGACGACGCGTCTTAAGGAGGTTGGAGCGATTCAGTTGAGTCAAATGACGGTTTATTCATTTTTTTTTTTTTCAATGAACCTCAACAAAATTCGATGAGGTACAGATTTATTCTGTATATGCTAATGTTTTTTAATACATTATTAAAGGGAAAAATTATGCATTTGAATATTTTAATTACGTAAAGTAGAAAAATGTTTGTGTTACTACCAACGTGAAAAAGTATAACATTATCGATGATTATTATTTAAAAAACTACGACAACGAATGTTTTATACAATTCACAATGAAATTTTGAGTAATTTATAATTATGCCTATTTATTTTTACTTCACGAGATTAATGGCTCATGGTTTACGATGGGCAAGATGAGGATCTTTTTTTCTAAATGTTTACAAAGATTCAGTTTGCGTTAATCCGTTGTTAGAAATGGTTTATCTTGGTGTTAAATAACAAAAAAATTACTTAACCTTTGGTGTGAAAGTCTTGCGCATCTAACCGCACGTTAAATTACATACATTAAGCTATTTTTTATCTTTGGTGATTGGTTGTGAAAAAAGTTCAAAAAATTCGCAAGGACTCAGTATAGTGTAAACAATAACATGTATTTTTTTTTATATAAAAGTTAACCTTGTATTGTGGCTAACGGTCTAACCTCCTTAAGGGATCATCACTGTGAAATTTTCAAAAAATCTTTTTCTTTATCCGATATTACAATATCGGATTTATCCGATATTACAATATCGGATTTATCCGATATTATAGACGGTTATTTTTAACCGTCTATAATATCGGATAAAGAAAAAAAATCGATAAAAAAATAATCGAAAAAAAATCGATGCCAGTTCCATGTTTACATGGAACTCGCATCGATTTTTTTTTTATTATTATCGATCGTCGATTGATCGTAAGTAGACAATTTATGTTAAAATTCCGCATTCGAAACTTTAAACGCTTTTTTTTTTCGAAATGTCGTTTTTCAAAATGGTATACACTCTCAAAGGAAGAGTTACCAAGCTATCCGTCTTAAATTTTGATACAACATTCTTTGCGCCATTCGTCATCTTGCTATGGAAGCTCTTGTTTTTTTTTTTTTTTTTTTTTTCAAATTTCCATATTTATTTTAACGAAAAACTGTCGGAAAAATAGGCTAAATTCTGTACTTTTTTTCATACCGCCTCATTTAGTCAATTTTGATTTTGAAAAAACCTCCATAGCAGAATAGCGGCATTCATACTTATTAATTTTATTAATTTAAAAAAAATTGTTTTATATAATATGTACCGCCACAATCGTGTACACCGTGAGGACTCCTTTTTTCGATGACATTTTCAATCGTTAAAGAAAAAGTAAAAAATAAAAAAACGTTCAAAAAATGATTTTCTATTCTTCAGGAGTGCTTTGATTTGACATAGAAAAATCAGACTGATAAGCGTATTTTAATCACCGAAAAAAAATCAGCTATTTTTCGACACACTGTGATGATCCTTTAAGGCCAGAGCCTGAATTAGAAGGTCCGATTTTTTTTCATCGCATAAATGGATAGATAAACTATCCAAGACGCTTGATATTGATATTCTCTCCTATTGAAAACTTTGAAGCGCGTTTTGTCCAGTTTTCATTTTCACGATTTTTCCAAATTGACGGGCGTGATAGCAAAAAATCTAAACGACCTATTGAATCAAAACAAAGTCTATTTTCTTCAGTATGAAAATCTCTTCTAAGTGAATTAATAAAGTCGTTGTAAAAGTATTTTTAAATAATTTTTATAGCACGTTAGAGTGTTTTTTTAAACACATTTTTTTTCAAATCTGAGAAAAGTTATAATTCGACGATTTTTCAGCTTTTTCTTAATTCGCCCAGAAAAAAAATATAGGTCAATTGAAATTTTTTTGTTCCATGGCAAGGTAAGGCACATGGAATAGGCTGAATAATCTGCAGTTATTTATATTTCATGTTGAAACATTATTTTTATACATTTCAAATATACATAAAAATCTACCTCAATGTTTGCTGGGCTCACTTGTTTTTTTTTTTCCTTTTAAAAAAATTCCCGAAAAAAAACGGTTTTTTTGGACCTTCTAATTCAGGCCCGCCTTAATCCCGCCTTAAAATTCAACATAATTTCATAGGAACCGCACTGACGGGCTTCGATATCGCCTGATTGACAAATCATTACGGTACATAGTTACATAACAATCGAAAAGAAATTTTCTCACCGTTCCTTTTGCCTCCGGTGTGCCTCACTGCGTTGTCGTGCGACGGTTTTCTCAGCGGCGAAATTTGAAAAATTCGCATCGATATGCTTCTTCGCGCGTTTATCGCAAACGATTTTTCGGACGATACAACAAAAAAACACGATTACGGGGTCGGACAATTTCCTATGGGAAGATTCTTCCCTTGCTCTTTGCACAACTGGCTCTACGAGTATCGAATTTCGGACTGAGCTGGCGATTCCGAAAAAATTACCACCGTGATCGTCCATCGAGTTGGGTTCACGGAAGGATCAGCGGCGCTTTCGTCGAAGCGCGAGACTAATTGACACAAACGAGGCTTATTATTGGACGAACTATTGCCCGGCGATTTACGAATGCGCGACTTGAATAGAGCTTGAATTATCGGAGCTTTTTCTATTACCGGTATTATTGCGATACCAAGTCGTGATATCGAAATACCGATATTTTGATATTTTCGGATATTCATGGGAAACCCTGATAAAAAAAAAACGTTCGAAGCTTTAAAGTGACGATGGAAGTTGTAGAAATAATAGTGTATAGTTAAATAAAATCACAGTATTTATTAAGGGGCCACTTTGGAGCCACGAAAAAAGGATATTTTCGCGATTTTTTAAAGGATTTTATAAAAGATATAAAATCTTGAAATACATTTTTAAAAAATTAATTCATTTTTATTCATTTTTTAGTACAAAAACTATAGTTTAACGTAACGCCTTAAAAATAGGTGGGCTAGGTAGCTCCATCACAACTCGACAACGGCTTGTCTGAAACAAAAAAATCAAAGTCCATTAGATTCAGTATGTCACCAGCTACAAAATGACCCTCAGATATAAAGTTTTATAAAAAAATAAAAAAAATGCATATGAAAAACGAAAAATGTTAAAAAAATGCGTTTTTTTCGCAAAAAAAGAGTAAAAATCAAAATTTTAAAACCATCGAAGGTTATCTTGTTGCGAATCATGTTTACAATATGTGGTTCAAATGTCAAGAGAATCGTTTTATTCGTTTTTGAGATACGATGGAGCTAGATTTTGAAAACGTTGTTTCTAGAAAAACGCGTTTGAAGTTCATACAGTCCGACCTCCGAATAAGAAACCAAAAGCCCCCAAGGGGAAGAGTTTTTCTTATACATCGCATACCCCCACCCGGCGCGCGCTCCGCGCTCGCTACCACTGTCTGTGTCACTCACTCTTTTCCGCTTGCGATCCTCTCAATAAGAAACTCGCTCGAACGAGTTGCAACTTAGTATTCACATCGCCCATTCAAAAACGTTTTCGACTGTGCGTCGACATTTATTTAGCGAATTTTTGTTTCACGTTAATATATACGGTGTTGAATATTATTGTGTACTACTGTATTTGAATTATTGAATATTATTGTGTACTACTGTATATGAATTACTATTAACAATATTGAATATTATTATGTACTACTGTATATGAATTACTATTAACTGTTATAAAATGACCGAAACTGTAAAGAATCGTAAGAGATCAGACTGTAGTATACAAGTCGGAGAAAATATTACAGAATCTGCGGCACAAGGTGATCATTTAAACATAGAGCTTTATGTCCATATTGTTTTATCCCATTTATATAAAAGAAGAAGCCAATATCTCTGAGGATTCATCTTCAATGGCAGAGCTCGACTCTTTCGAAAATATTCCACCGTCAGTTGAGTGCGTTGTGGATCAAAATAATACGCAACAAGACGAAAACGCTTTTCTTTACGTCTCGGAAACTTTTGCTGTTTTATATGAAAATCTTCAAACGCCCTTATCTTTATTTTTATTTTATATGAAATCTTGTCAACACATATATGTATCTTTTTAATGAATACAAAAAAATTCGAATAAACTTGTAGATTTTTTGTTACATTCACACACGCACACACACATACTCACGCACGCATGCACACATCAATTTACACTACACGTTCACTCTATTTTGCCCGAATAATCTCTCCCGGGCTGGTTTCTTAACCAGAGGTTCCGCGCACAAAATTCTCGAGCTCGAAGTTCGAGTCGGAGTGGGGGAAGCGCTCAAGTGAGAAACTGAGGAAAGTTTCTTATTGCCGGGTTTCTTATTCGGAGGTCGAACTGTACTATGAAAAACTCTAACCTAAACTCAATCGGCAATTCCTGCACCGTACGAAATCTCTTCTGATTGCTCATCATCGTCGATTTCTTCAAGTCTTGCTTGCTTTCGATTTTTTGAAATTTTCAAAGTGGACTGGCCCCTTAAGGGATCATCACAGTGTGACGGGTCGGAAAACCGCGAATTTACACGATTTTTTATTTCGATGGTTGAAATACGCTAATCAGTCTGATTTTTTAATGTCAAATCGAAACACTCATGAAAAACAGAAGATCATTTTTTTAGTGTTTATTTATATTTTCTTTTTGCATTTTTTTAACGGTTCAAAATGTCTTCGAAAAAAGGAGCCCTCACGGTGTACACGATTGTGGCCGTAGATATTATCTGAAACAAAATTTGTAAAAGATTATTAATCAGTATTAAAGCCGCTAACTTTCCACGGACGTGTTTTCAAAAAATAAAAATTGAACAGTGCAGGATGCAATTGGATTTTGAACTGTTCCCCAATGAACGCCGTTTGAGAATTCTCACTTCGTTCGAATCGAACATAACCTGCAACGATTCGTGAGCGTGTACGTGTGTGGTGGTTTTGTGTCAAAGTGCAGTAAAATAAACACCAAACGATGATTACAGTGCGTTTTCAGTGATGTGATTCAAATCGATTTTTTATGATATACTTTTTTAAGCGATTCATACTTTCTTAAGATCAGATGTAAACTTTTGTTAAGGCTGTGACTGGTCAAAAAAGCGATTTTTTGCATTTTCTCGAAGTAGACATATTCAAAAATATGCGAAAAAATGTGCAAGTTGAAATATTGAAAATTGACCAAGTTACAAACGATTGAGAGCAGGTAGCGCAACGATTTACGTACAGTCAAACTTTTGATCGTGTTTTTCTCGAAACGACTTCTCGCGATCTCACCGGAATCATAACTCTAGCTGTAATTTTCCGATTTTCGATTTCAAAAAACCAGAATTTCCATAATTGCAGTAGCTATCTTTGTACGTAGCCGTTTTTTTTCTTCTGAAATATACTATTTTCACAACGCCGAATATAAGTAGAAAGTTTCGCCAAAAAAACACTTTAAAAAAAATTAAACACCCGCTATTTTGTGATTATTTTTTAGAAAACGACTACGTGAAAGGAAAACTACATGTATATAGATTATAGAAATGTTTTTTTCTTATTTTTCAGACGTATCATTATCAGGTTGTCGATCCGGCCCTTGAACCACATTTTTCATACAAAGGCACTATTATACCTAAAAAAAGTCAATTTTTCCATTTTTTTAAATAAAAATGTACACGAAGTAAGTCCAATGTGTGCTTAATAACATACCTTTTTTTGCAAATCCCAAATTAATAATCTGGTACACAAAAAAAATCGGAAAACTATCTCTCCCGGAAATTCAAGACCCGCTCATTTTGCATAACTACATATTTTGTTTAGAAACTTCAACGTACAGAATGCGATGGGATCAATCAAGAATCGTATCGCATTCCATTCGATAATATGGGAATCCTCAAGGATTCATCTTGAATTCGTGCATTGGATTCGTACAAACGTGACGTTTTGGTATAAGCATCCAATACGATCATCGATCGGATCCCTATCAAGAATAAGAATCCAAGTATAAGAATCCAATTGGATCCCCACGATAATTTCTGCACGGCACCACGCTGTCTTCTCTCATTTCGACACAATTCCTCAAATAAATTACGCTACCGATTAAACCGTTTGATTTCAATCGAGTCGTGGGAAATTCAATTGCCTCGGCGTTGAAATCACCTTGCGCAATTGCAACCGCGTAACCTTTGAAATTGCGTTAATTGATTGAATTTCGGAGCGGGTCGAATGAAATTGAAAGTACGATCGATACGTTATCTCATTGGTTTGAATATACGGCCTAATTATGCCAAACATCGATCAATTTTCCAGCGTTCAACATCACGGTAATATTTGGAGCGCAGAGTGCAACGACCTCGTTGATACATTGCATCGTATTGTCCCTGCTCGAGTCGGGACGATTTTCGATCGGGCAGAGAACGACGAAGGAGCACTGCGATCGAACAGTGCTCGATTGATTATCGGCTCGAATGCAAAATTGCATAATTTCACGTCGCTTTAAATTATACGGCATAACACGAGCTCCCAAGCGCTTTTGTAACGTCTGTATAATCGTTCATTGATCCCTCGGTATCGATGACCCCGTTGAATTAAATTTTGCAATGAGCGCGAAATAGAGAATGGGCGTGAACTGCTCTCGGCGCACACACACGCCAACACACACACACACGCGCACACACAAACACACACACACACACACACGAACACACAGACACGCCAACACACACATACACACACATACACACACATACACACACACACGCGCGCGCGCGCGCGCACACACACACACACACACACACACACACACACACACACACGAACACACAGACACGCCAACACACACATACACACACATACACACACATACACACACACGCGCGCGCGCGCGCGCGCGCGCACACACACACACACACACACACACACACACACACACACACACACACACACGAACACACGAACGCACGAACACACGAACACAAACACAAACACAAACACACACACACACACACACACACACACACATCGATATTATAACACTTACGTTATACCACGAGCGCGTTTACCGCGCGTTAATGTACGAAGAATTGACGGCGGGTGGAGGCAAAAGTTGTGCCACATTTTACGTCGTGAAACACACACCGCGACGTATGTAACACTCGGCACTAGCACCAATACTCGTACCACCGTCACCGTGGCCATTATGCAACCAGTTAACATTCACGCAATTCAGATGCAATCGGCGCAAACGAGGCTAGCCTATCCTGGGAAATCCGGAATAGCGCATGCAATCAATCTATCCTATGTACACATATAGTTATGTATATGCGCATATGTGTACACAATGCACACATGCCATGTGTATACTCCCCACATTGTAGGGTCGTACTGTCAAATTAAACGTTGCACACCCGTGCATTTCACAAATCAATTAATCCGATCGATCAACACATCGATCATTACATTGTCCAGGAGACTCAACTTTTGTCAGTATTGCAAAACGAGGAAAAACATTTCGATTACGTTTGTTTATTTTTCTCATCTGTTGTCCATTTTTGTCGGCATACGGCTGCTCGCAGTTGTGTCACCTTTATTGTGAGCGAATAATAATGTGAGCAGATCAAGCGTAGATCGAGCCTTATATGTCAGTGAAAGATTTGATGAAAATTGGGCTAAATTGATTAATATACTTTTTTTTATCAAATAATATATGTTTTCGATTAAATAATTTGGGTTTTTGTTAAGGCGTTACCCCCACTTGTAGCGCAAAAAAAGGCCTTTTTCATGATTTTTTTTAAAGAAAACTACAAAACTTTTTTAATCGATCAATATACCATCTTAAAGAACACATCTTGAAGAACTTTCAGTAATTTTTTTATTGAAAAATATTACATTGTTTAGTGGCAAATGGCCGTCAATGAAATAATGTTTTTATATACACGGTTTGCGCTGACCAACATTGCGGCGAAGTGGATCATCTGAAAAAAAAATGCGGATGGATTTAGTCAAATATAAGTATAAATTAGTCTTTAATCGAAGGATTTTGAAAAATATTCATTTTTCACAAAATGGCGGACAGTCAAAGTTAACGGTTCGATTTTAACGAAAAAAACGGCCGTTTTTTGGCTATAAAACGGCCATTTTATTTCGAAAAAAAAATTAAACGATTAAAGACTACATTTTTATGTATCAAATAAGCCTGCAAAATTTCAAGAAGATCGGTTCATTAGTGTTCGAGTAATCTTGGTCACCGACTTCAGAAATGCCATTTTGAGAAAAACGGGTTTAAAGTTTCAATTTCCGGTCGTTTACATAACGGATTCGTCTCTTTCAACGCTCATATCTCAGTCAATTTTGTTCGGATCGACTTTAAATTTTCAGGACATATTCTCAGGTACTTATACTTCAAAAAAATGCAATAAAAAAAATCGATTTTTTCAAAATCGCAAGTGGGGGTAACCCCTTAAGTAATATACGTTTTTACGTTTAATCGGATATTTAAGGGACGGAGTTGAAATTCCGAACGTCGAATGATCAGAACCCTGAAAACTCCGAAAGAATTTTGCACGAGAGACCAAAACTCCAAAAATTTGAACACCGTCAAAATAATTCGGCCATGAAAGTTTTTGAAGTTTCAAAACTTTTAATAAATCGGCGAATTATTTTACGATTTTTTTTATTAAGACATAATTTTATCTCAATTTTAAAAATTGTCTAGAAAATGTTATACGTTCTGCATCACTTACAGCCAACTATGTAAACTTTCGCTGGCATGATCTTGACGAACCCTGTAATTTCGGAACATTAAAATTCGAAATTTTAAACCGTCGGCGCATTCGAAATTCGGAATTTCAAGCCGGCCCCCATGTCAAGCTCATGCCAGCGAAAGTCTACACAGCTGACTGTAAATGATGTGGAACGTATAACATTGTCTCGACAACTTTCAAAATTGAGGCAATATCACTTAATAAAGAAAAATTCTTGAAATAATTCGTCGATTTATTAAAAATTTTGAAGCTTTTGAAACTTCTATAGCCAAATTATTTTGACGGTGTTCAGATCTTCTGAGTTTTGGTCTGTCGGAGTTTTGAGCGTTCTGATAATTTAAAGTTCGGAATTTTAACTCGACCCCATCTGAATTTCGGTACATTGAAATTCGGAATTTTAAACCGTCGGAGCATTCAAAGTTCGGAATTTAAACCCGGCCCCGTTTTTATATTAAATAATATACGTCTTTTAAGGAAGACTGCCTTCTGGGTTCCGAAAAAAGGTGCATTTCGACAATTTTTTATGAATAGCCAATTGAAAGGAGGAAAATTCCGTTCAGTGGCATTTACTCTACATATCTTCGAGTATCTTTACATTTTTTGTCACAAGATTTTGTAACGAAATGGCGGCGCTGAAGCTGGATAAAGCGAATCACCTTTATTTGACAGTGTCTCACAAGGAACATCACTTTAGCGTCCTTCTCCGATTTTGTTCATATTTTTTTATGTGGAAGAGTATCAAAAATTAAGAGACACGTATTTTTTTATCAGCGGAAAAACATTTTTAAAGGGTGAAACAGACCCTTGAAAATAGGGGTGTTTTTCGTTTTTCGTCGATAACGTTATCGTTCTCATCTCCAATGTTACACAAAAAAAACATTCTTGCAATTTGAAACTTTGTTACGAAAAACGAAAAATGTCCCCATTTTTGGGGGTGCGTTTTACCCCTTAAAAAAAATTCCACCGATAAAAAAAAACAAGTGTCTCTTAGTTTTTGATACTCATTCACATAAAATAGTTTCAACAAAATCAAAGGACACCAAAGTGTTGTTCCTTGTCACTGACAAATCTCCACCGATTACTTCAACATTTTCCTGAAACCTTATGACAACATTTCACACCAAATTACATAGGGGTTTTCGATGTGTTGAAACCTTTTTCCGAAAAAAACTATTTTTGCCAATTCATTTTACCAAAAATCGCTATTTTTCGACTTTTCAACGAACTGTAAAAACAACTCTCATCCAGAACTGAAAATATTTTAAATGTTCATTCCAGATAAGTAGTTAGAGAACTCTCGCTGGCCGCAGGACACTATCAGACAAAGGCGAATCGCTTCATCCAACTTCAGCGATGCCATATTGTTACAAATTTTTTTGAAGAAAATTGTAAACATACTTGACCATATGTGGAACAAAGCCTAGTAAACGGAATATTCATTCTCTCAACTTGGTATCCATAAAAATTGTCGAAATTCACCATTTTCCTGGCTTTAGACTGGTAGCGGAGAACAGGAGAAATATTTACATTTCGCACTCTCGTTATGACACATGTATGGCGTGCATTAGTAATCAAACGGTTTTATGTCACTTATTATGCGAATGTGGAGAGATACGAAATATATAATATGCGCTATTGCCGAGTACGTGATCGTGCACAAGCTAACGTATATTGACGATAATACACGTGCCATGATGAATAATGCGCTCTCGCACCCGCGACGACGTGATATCGCCCTCGATCCACACGACTCCGCTTACGTAAAGTATCTTTACCCACTATATTATAGTGACATATAAATATATGTATATATATATATATATATGAATGAGCAGATCCATGGACGTTGATAGATCGTGAGCAAAGAAAAAGTCTCTTTCCAATCGCATCACCGGCGAACTGCATCTCATATGTAATTTTATCGATTTCGATAAAAGTGAAATCGAGCGCCAAATAACAAAAGACTCGGGCTAACATTACCTGTGCAGAAATTTGTTGGAGGTCCCTCGTCCTACCACCTTTCTATAAGGATAGAAAAAATAATGTCTCATACTTGTCTCATATTTGTTTTTATTGAAAAAAACAGGGGTACACTTTAAACATTTCTTAAATCTTTGCGGCATAGTGTAACACTGGTGTTACACCTAATACAATTCAGATTTTGACGATTCAAAAGTGTTTTTTAATTAAATATGGCGGTTGTAAATGTGTTTCAAGGTACCTAGGACTTCAATAACTACTAAAACATACACTGAAAAAAAAATTCGTGTATCCATCCAAAATTCAGTTGGTTTAACAAAATTGTATGTTGAAATACGTTCAACTTAATTTTTGATTGACATAACAAAACAATATAGTTGGGCAGTAAACAAAGATACATTTAAACTGTCTGCTTATTTAGCATGTCTGAGCAACCGTTAAAACAACGAAATTTCGAGACAACAAAATGCATTTTGCACATTCAACGATTCTTTTTTCTCAGTGTACCTATTGAATTTTTATTTTTAATGTAGCGGGTGCCATCAATAACAAACGTGCGAAAAAACAAACTTTTTACATCATCAATTTGATTACGACTAATCTAGCAGGTAAACCATAACCAAAAAATAGGTAAAAACTTGGTTTTTGATCCACTGAATACGAACCCGAAGTCTAAACCGTGAAATTGAAAATGGCGGATCCAATATGGTGGTTGTAAATAGCAAAAACTATAGGATTTGTTCCAAATATGATGATCTATTTTTTTTTTGGGAGCTTATTTCATGTAACAGCGACCCCGAAAACCCCCGAGTACCAACTTTCGCTATCATCAAACGACGTTTTGCATTTATGGTCTGCCATATTGGATCCGCCATCTTGAATACCCGAATTTTGAGTGCCGATTCGTAATCAGCGACCCCGAAAACCTCCGAGTACAAAATTTCAAGCCAATTGCACGTAAAGAAAAATGTGCGCTTCAAAGGGTTAATATGGCTGCATAATTAAAATTCGTATAATATCAAATTAATTTACTGTCAGAAATTATTGAAAATTTTGGAATCAGTGAGCATTTTATTTGCAATTCATATGGGTCACAATGACCCAGTGTGTCAACGTAGGGTTAAAATTCTCTGGGAATTTGTTAGACCTGCAAAAAAATATCCTTTCGTGATTCCGTGCACAAATTTGTCGGGGAGTCCCAAGATGAACCCACGTATATATAGGGATTTCTTAGGGACACCGCACATAGGGAATCCTCGTTGGGATCTAATTGACTTCTCCACTGTTCCCCGATGAACGCCGTTTGAGAATGGTTACCACGGTCGAATCGAAAATATGTGAAAAGTCACGAGACAAAACTCGTCGTGTTGAAACATAATCTGCACGATTCGTGAGCGTGTACGTGTGTGGTGATATTACGTCGTAGTGGAGTTAAATAAATAACAAACTATAATCACAGTGGATTTTGCGTGATGTGATTCAGATCGATTTTGTAGATATACTTTTTCAAGCGATTTATACGTTTTTAAGATAAGATTTATACGTTTTAAAGTTCTACTTGTTTTGTGTATCTAGATATTTTTTTCAGAAAATTTGGCGTACAGAATGCGATGGGATCCATCAATAATCATATCGGATTCTGTTCGATAATGTGGGAATCCTTTAGGATTCAAATTGGATTCGTACATTGCATTTCAAAACGGAATTCTTTAGAATTCAAATGAAATTCGTACATTGCATTTCAATAGGGAATTCTTTAGGATTTCAATGGGATTCGTACATTGGATTCCAATGGGGATTTTTTTAGGATTTAGATTGGATTCGTGCATTGTATTTCCATGGGGAATTCTTTAGGATACAAATTGGATTCGTACATTAGATTTCAATTGCGAATTCTTGTGGATTCGAATTGGATTCGCAGGATGGATTTCAATGGGTAATTCTTTAGGATTGGTACATTGGATTTCGATGGGGAATTCTTTGGGATTCAAATTGGATTCGTACATTGGATTTCCATGGGGAATTCTTTAGGATTCAAGTTGGTTTCGTACATTGGATTGAAATGGAGACTTTTTCAGGATTTAAATTGGATTTGTACATTGGATTTCGATGGGAAATTCTTTGGGATTCAAATTGGATTCGTACATTGAATTTCAATGGGGAATTCTTTAGGATTCAAATTGGATTCGTACATTGGATTTCCATGGGGAATTCTTTAGGATTCAAGTTGGTTTCGTAAATTAGATTTCAATGGGGACTTTTTCAGGATTTAAATTGGATTCGTACATTGGATTTCAATAGTGAATTCTTAGGGATTCAAATTGGAGATGTACATTAGATTTCAATGGGGAGTTCTTGTGGATTCGAATTGGATTTCAATGGTGAATTCTTAGGAATTCAAATTGGAGATGTACATTAGATTTCAATGGGGATTTCTTGTGGATTCGAATTGGATTTCAATGGGTAATTCTTTAGGATTCAAATTGGATTCGTACATGGGATTTCAATGGTAAATTCTTTAGGATTCAAATTGGATTCGCATATTGGATTTCAATGGAGAATTCTTTACAATTTAAATTGGATTCGTACATTGAATTTCGACGGGGAATTCTTTAAGATTCAAGTTGGATTGGTACATTGTATTTCAATGGGGTATTCTTCAGGACTCAAATTGGATTTGTACATTGGATATCAATGGGGAATCCCGATTAGAATTCAATGTACCAGCACTACGTTTTAGTCTGGGGATCCAATGCGATGACCCATCGGATCCCTCTCAAAACGTATAGGGACAAGTATGATAATCCAATTGGATACATACGACAATTTCTCCACGGATACTCTTCGCGCTCTTTCAATCGCCAGCCTCTGATGAGTACAGACCATAAAAATCACCATAAGTGTAATAATGAAGGCCGAAAACCGTGAAACCTTCCCGATAGGACATTTTTATCCAATGGAATTAATCGTATACCAATGCCGATTAGTGAAATAGTAAATAATAACCGTACATGTTGGAAACGGCCGCATCGCTTCTTCACTATTTTCCATAGATCAGCGCGTTTGCCAATTTACTGTAAAGAACGAATAGTTTTATAGCCAAACTGCGTAGATTCGAGAGAAAAGAAGACCGGAAGAAAAAATCGAATTTACGACTCGGCTGGCTGAGGGCGCGAACGAACCGGATGTGTTGTGTTAGGCGAGTGAGCAAGATGGAACATGGACGAAGGGCAAAATTCCATATAGTCCACGTCTCGTCGGTCACAGAGGCGTAGGCGTAAATAATTCTACTATATAAATACATGTGTTCGTGAAGCGGAGGCAGTTTTATGGGATCCTGCCGACGCTCTGCGAGGGAGACCGAGGGGAGAGAGAGAGAGAGAGAGAGAGAGAGAGAGAGAGAGAGAGAGAGAGAGAGAGAGAGAGAGAGAGAGAGAGAGAGAGAGAGCACTGAAGAAAAGCCCATATAATATACACATATAGATAAGTCAGAGAGGTGACGTGACTCAGCGGATAGTAAAAGCCACGGATGTCGGGTGGTGGATAGACGAGCCGGTCAGGTTCGCCATGACGCAACGTAACGAGTCAGGGGGTTCGTTGGACCAGTCGAAGGGCGAGGGCGAGAAGGACTGCCCGTCTCGCCGTTTCTACGTCGTACTCGAAATACAAAGCTGATCAGCCTTTATTTGCATCTACTTAAGGGGGTAAGGCCACAGTAAAATTTTCAAAAAATCGATTTCTCTTGCTAAAACGGTACTTTATCATCATAAGAATAAGTTACTATTCGATTTATAGCAAGACATTTTTTTTACCGACTTTGAGCGTACAACATAAGCCCACCTCTGGCACGGCCATGCACGCGTTTTTCCCGAAACAGCTTTTTTCCAATTGGCGTGACAAATAACTTCAACAATTTTCACTTGATTTGCTTCAAATCTAAGAGTCACGTTCCTAATTGCATTTCGCAGGGCAGTATGTACGGAATTTCTGACTAATCGAAAACTTTACATTTTATGAGCAGTTTTATACGATATTTTTCACTGAAAATTCATTCAAACACCTACAACTCAATTCAAATACCTACAACTTTTGAATAAAACAATATTTTCTTAATTCCGTACGCCTTTCTCTAGGTATTCTAATGTAGATTGACGAGAATTTTTGTTTTTCGTTTTTTGTTCTAGGTCAAAAATTGCGGATGCTAATTGTCACGCCGCGGAGCGCCTAAAAAAAAGATATCAAAAGAAAATACTAGTAGTCGGCTATTTTGTAAATCGAAAAAATATATATATTCTTTCTAACAGCTTGATATTCATACTAAATGGATGTGCAATTTTACGAGTGAATGACTTTTCCATACGAAAAAAATTGTTAAATTCGCACATGATTTTATACCCTTTACTGTGGCCTAACGGGTTATGCATAGTTGTAACAGGCGATAGCAGCCCATTTTTGGGAGTTGAAAAAAAAAATCGCGATGATAAATTTTTACGAAAATTAGGTATTTGAGAAAGTATCATCTGAAGAACATTGTATTTTGATATGCAAAAATATTTGTTTATGATCAATTTACAGCCAATTTACAGTCAATTTACAATGTCCGGGACGTGAAGTTTAGTCTTTAAACCCAAATAAAAAGAACCAAAAATAAAATACAAAAAAGCTTAAAATAAAAGACAAAAAAGCGAAAAATAAACATGAACTTTAATGACTAAACTCCAACCTTCCTGCGGCAAAGTGCGTAAGTAGATAATATGGAAACTAATGGAGTGCATCAAAATGTCGCTATTGGAGCATTATCCCATTTTTCTCGAAACGCAATGATTTTAGACAAAAACTGTATAGAATATAAAAGATCCATCGTTTTATGGGCTATAACTTTTGTGCGAATCATTTTTCTCTAAGATCAATATTTATTAAAATAAAATAGAAATCATTTTTAAAAAATCCGTTTGTGTGAGTTTTGACCTTAAAAATCAAATTCGCGGGTATTTTCACTATCATATTCCTGATGAGTGATTCAAAATACATGGGTACACGAAATTCCAAAATAATCGGCGGTATGGGATTTTCGGAACTACACCCATATTTTTACATCTAGAAAAAGCCCTTGAAATTTCAGAAAGATCGATGCTCCGAGAGTTCCGTCGGCTTGAACATCCTATAAATCTCTTAATTTTGATCCGATCACCTTGATTCTTTCAGGCAACATTTATATGATGACATCATGTAAAAATATTTTGGTTTTGAAAAAAAAGTGATGTTTCAACTTTTACAAGTAGGCATAACCCCTTAATGTGACTTCATTTTTACTTCAATACGCATGAATTCATTTGTATCAATTGACATTAAATATCCTTTCAGTCGCAGCTGATTACTTTTGCAAATATCTTATCCAAATCCTTTTCGAACACCCAGGAAAGATCAGCTATCCAGAATAACGACACTTCTTGAAAAAATGTCTACAACCGAATCTAAGCAATTGCTTAAGCCGTTTCGAAAAAGATGCTGCTATTGATTCTGATAGAAGTTGTACATTAAGTGTACAAATTAATTCGGTGCCTTTTATAAATCTTGTTCGTTCACTCCAAAGGCACCAAATTAATTTGTACACCTCATATGTGTGTGTGTATATATATATATATATATATATATATATATATATATATATATATATATATATATATATATATATATATACACACCTATGAGGAAAACAAATGATAAGATTGCCAAATTCAGAGTTTCGAACGTACCTGCATAGATGGTCGGATAATGGCTTATTTTCGTCACGCATCCGTGGATTAAGGTGATGCACGTTAACCCTATTTCGCTCTGCAGATAAAAGAGTTACGCCGTATCGGCGTTATCGGTGTTGGTGTCTCTCGTGGTTACACGATATATCGCGTGACGTCGTATGACAACGTGGACGTATATCCGCGACGTGTCGTACAGTACCGGAGATATCTGCTGCAACCCGTTAGTCAGTTACTTATATATATAGGGTCAGTTACTTATATATATATATATATATATATATATATATATATATATATATATATATATATATATATATATATATAGGGTGGATCAATAACTATTAGCACGTTGGATATCTTCGAAACTATAAGGTTCACAGAAATATTTGCCGAAATGAAATTGCACAGTACGAAAGGAGCCATCCGATAGCGACAATAGTTTTTTGCAGGTGGAGGTACTTCGGACTTTTGAAGGTCAACTCCATTTTTTTCAACCCGTTAAAGCATACATTTATCCTCACGTGCAATCAGCTGAAAACTTTGTATTCGGGGGTTTTCGGGGTCGCTAATTACAAATCTGCACTCAAAATTTGGAAATTCAAGATAGTGAATCCAATATGGCGGACCATAAATGCAAAAATCGTTTGATGCAAGCGAAAGTTGATACTCGGGGGGTTTTCGGGGTCGCTGATTACAAATCTGCACTCAAAATTTGAAAATTCAAGATGGCGGATCCCATATGGCGGGCCACAAATGCAAAAATTGTTTGTTTGGGTTATAATAATGTATAACATTATTTATATATTATAATTAATATATAATATAAAAAATATATAACAATAAAAAAGCAAAAAAATTAAAAAATAAAAAGGTAAAAAAAATGTGGAGCTAGAAACTCCTACGCCTAGTACTACTATATGCTAAAATTACTACGTCCAGCACGTTATTCATTGATTGCACGAAGGCAACTCGACGAAAACTTTCGAAATCGTTGGATTGGACGCGGTGGTCCAATACCGTGGCCAGCTCGTTACTCAGACCTAACACCTCTAGACTTCTTTCTATGGGGAACATTGAAGGATAAAGTGTACAAAGAAGTACCAACTACACTTGACGACATGGAACAAAGAATTATTACAGCCTGTGCGTCAATAAGTTCTGACGCTGTAAAACTTGCAAGTCAATCAATCGAAAAAAGAATCCATTGTTGCATTGATACTGATAGTCGTCATTTTGAACACTTACTATAAACGTAGTAATTTTCCTTTACTACCAAAAATGTAAGTATTATCGCCTTTCTGTACTTTCTATGACCTTCAATGACCTTATATTATAGGTCGTTGAACTCGTGTTAAGCTCCTCTTTCATGATACAGAAAAAAAACATACCGATCCATTTGAAAAAATGGAGTTGACCTTCAAATGTCCGAAGTACCTCCACCTGCAAACAAACTATTGTCGCTATCGGATGGCTCCTTTCGTACTGTGCAATTTCATTTCAGTAAATATTTCTGTGAACCTTATAGTTTCGAAGATATCCAAGGCGCTAATAGTTATTGATCCACCCTGTATATGTACACACACGCAGACAGGGTGTCCTATAACTAATAATGATGCAACTGTCGATATGTTCATGACCTACTATATGCTGGAATTTCAGTTTAGTAAAAAAACCCACGGTTTTCGAGATAAAAATCATCTGCTTTTGGTTTTTCACATGCGATTTCAACAACTGATAACGTTTTTTACCCGGTTTAAAAAAAATACTCTTGGTTATTTGTTTTATGTAGAACAGTCTTCTTTTTAACCTTAAATGTTGAGGAGGGAGGTCTAGTTAGAATTTTCAAAAAATCGATTTTTTTCGTTTTCTAAAGTATAATATCTTACGAGTATTTTCCGACTAATTGAATGTAAATCAGATTCGCCGAAATACATAACTTTGAAGGACACCGTGGACGCTGCATGCAAATCGTACTCAAAACTTTAAACTCATTTTTCTCAAAACCATGTTTGCGAAGTCGGTGATCAATGTAACTCGAGAACGGCTTTACCGATCGGGTTGAAATTTATATCACTTCTTCTATACATAGTTTTCCTCCGGATGAACGAAGGATTTTTTTTTGGACAATTATTTTTTTTTATAGTTAATTTTTGTAATTGAATTTTTGGTCAAAACAACACGTTTGACTTTCAACGTCCGCCATTTTGTGAAAAATGGAAATTTTTCAAAACCCTTCGTTCAACCGGAGCATTATATCATTAACTAAAGATTCCCCCCTGTTTTGTTGGTTTCAGATAATCCGTCACAGCGTGAGAGTGATCACCGCAAAACCTGTTTTTTTTGCAGCGTCCTCGGCCGTTGATACGTATCGGCTTATTTTGAAACATATTTTAAAAAAAATTATAATGTTTACATTAAATATACGTCTTTTAAACGGCAGAACTTTTGTTGTAAATTATTTTATCGTTTGGCCGAAAAAAAATCGGACAAAAGGCCGTTTTTTTAACGTTCCAACTAGACCTCACTCCTTAAGGAAACTTTATGAAAAGAGATCTTATGCAGAATTTTCATACGAACGAATAGAACATCTGACTTTGATAGCCTGCGGTGTAAAAAAAATGTACTACGCGTATCGTGCCAACTACTTTAAAAAAGTTGCTTAGTTATAGTCGATTCATATCATTTATAGAAATGGCATGCGAAAACCCAAAAGCAGATGATTTTTTTTTTTCGAAAAATAACAAAGCCTAAATTTCGAAAACCGTGGGACTTTCACTAAACTGAAATTCCAGCATATAGTGGGAGATGATCGGACCTATCGACAGTTGCAGGATTATCCATTCATATCAGGACACTCTATATATACACACACACATATGATGCAATAATGTTACAGTGTTGTAGTTGGTATATATACGTGGGACGACAACACGGGGGCTTTTGGCTGAACGATGTGTCACTACCACATTAATGCACTATCCTATACATCTATCCGTCGAATTCTTCGCGCTGTTGCCGCTAAAAACGATAAAATCAACGCTCGCACGAGAAGCGGGCAAACGTTGGGGAGAGGAGGAGGGAGAGCTTTCGGTTAATTAGTAGTGACAAGATCATTTCGTGACTAACGTTACGTAACGTATGAGCGGGTTTGTGGCGTTGCTGCAAGAGATCCTTCAGTGTTCTTGGGGCAATGCAACGGATCGAAACGGTCAACATTTTCTATGGTAGAAACACCTGGTAAAGAAGTAAAGTAAAACCTAACTGGAGAAAAACGCCAAAAGCCCGGCAAAACGAGTGTTCGGAAGGTTAAAATGATCAAATGGACAGGGAGCGGAAATATGAGAAGACGTGGGAACTTCAGCGCTTTGTCAACTCTGGCGTGGCCGCGTTGTGACCGCTTTGGCGGGTCAATGATTCAGTCAGTCTGTTAAATCGTTGCGACGGCCGATGTTGGTGTGAACGTATCGTCTGTCTGGTCGAAGTGCGTTACCCTTGAAACGATGCAGCTCGCATGTTTCTTTGTTGGAGAACGTGGGTGTTGCGTACCCGTGCAGAAATTGTCGTGCGAATCCACTTGGATTCCGTGCCTGATGGGGAACCTATTGGATCCCGTGCGTACAGCAAAGTGGATTCTAGCATGGCAGATACCCGTGCAGAAGATGTCTTAGGGATCCAATTGGATTTCCATAGTTGAGCCTACTTCCTAATAGGGATCCAATGAATCATCATATTGGATTCCTATACCAAAACGTCACACTCGTACATTGGATTCTAATCGGAATTCCCCGTTGGAATCCTATGTGCAAATCCAATTTGAATCCTTAAGGGGAGGGACCTGAGTAAGCGGCGAGAAAAACAGGTAAACTTCCGGGATTTTTATCTCAAAAACTTATCTTTCGATTGGATCCGGGTATTTTTTATTGGAAAATATGTACATTGAGGTATGTTTAGGAATTTTTTAAAATAAATTCGTTGACTGGAAGCGATTCAAACGCGATTATCTCGAAACATAGTTCTCAAAGTCGGTGGGAGATGTATCTCGAAAACGGCTTGTCTGATTTTGTCCAAATTTGGATACAATATTCTTCGATAGTTTTTCTCGTTCGCCACGTAGGATTTTTTTTGAAATTTTCATTTTTGACGGAATTGCGACCGTTTTAATTTAACATTCGTTTTTCGTTCGCAATTTCCGACGATTTGGGATTGCATACACATTGCATAAAAAAGCAATGGTTCGATCAAATGAAAAACCCCTACGTGGCGAACGAGAAAAACTATCGGCGAATATTGTCTCCAAATTTGGACAAAATTCGGACAAGCCGTTTTCGAGATACATCTGGCACCGACTTTGAAAAATATGTTTCGAGATAATCGCGGTCGAATCGCTTCCAGTCAACGAATTTATTTTCAAAAATTCCTAAACATATCTCAATGTACATATTTTCCAATAAAAAAAACCCGGATCCAATCGAAACATTAGTTTTTGAGATAAAAATTCCCGAAGTTTACCTGTTTTTCTCGCTGTTTACTCAGGTACCTCCCCTTAAGGATTCCCACATTATCGAACGGAATCTGATACGATTCTCGATGGGACCCATCGCGTCCTGTACGTTGCATTTTCCGAACGAAAGATATAGATATACGAAATGAGTGGATCTTTAAAAAGTGTAATTCTTATCTTTAAGAAAGGAAATACATTTAGACACGAACAAAATTTGCTGATTTTCCTGATTTTCTTCAAGGATAGATTTCTTCACCATTTCTGAGACTTAGGGTATGTTTTATTATTACTTTTGGCTGTTACATGGTATTTTTCATTAACCTTTAAAAATAGTCTTGTAAGAGTCTTCTCAAGTCTTCTAAAAGACTACTAAATGGTATTCTAAAAGTCTTCTTAAAATCTTCTAAAAAATGTCACGGTCCTCTAAACTGCATTTTCAAAACTGACGGGACGTATAGCTAAAAAACTAATCGACCGATTCAGATGAAATTTGGTATAAATCTTTCTTACCTTATTGTCTAAAACAAGCACCCAAATGTTTTTGGAAATTAAAAAAAAAATTATTCCCAATGTAGGCATTTTTTCCGGAAAATTCAATCTTTATGTTTCAAAGCGTACGATTTCATCGATTTTCAATATTTCTCATTTTTTCTTGGTCCATATTCTACGTATGAGTGTTAATGAAACAATTATCTTCGTTGGTTGTTTTCGGATTAATCCCGCCGACGCTAAGTCTCACGCCGTCTGTCATCTCCCGCAAACCGTTTAGAAGACCGTGACATACCTCCACCATTTTTCAAGATCAATAAAAAATGCCATGTAACAGCCAAAAGTAGTAATAAAACATACCCTAGGTTTAAAAAGAGATGAAAAAATTATGCCATTCAAAAAATCATGAACATCGGGAATTTTTTCTTCGCCTAAAGGTTTCTGCCCCCTTAAATCGCTATAGGGATGTAGTAAGATCTGGGAACTCCCGAATGAATTTCTGCACGGCTGAAGGACAGTTTTGTCGCAGGTTGACAATGACACTACGCATGAAAATGACAGTTTCTCGAGAGGCGCAGATACTTTCGTTATAATCGATTTGCTGTTTTAGATTGCATTGTTGAGGGAGAAATGATTACGAGAAGTTGACGGCAGGTTGAGAACAATTGAGAATCGAGTAGAGTATTAATTGACCCGCGATGAATTCATCCAATTAAACTCGTTCAATCAAACCGACGCTTGACGAAGCCCCGCCGATAGTTTGAATGATCTCGTTTTCGGATATATGTATATTTATATCCGATGAAACATTCGCAATGGGGACCATCCAAATTCACGAGGCTGATTCGATCGTGGTAGTCTATAATTGTACGATCATTCATGGCACCTTGGAACGATGATGTGGCGGCCGAGGTCAATAGCAGGACAATGCGAGCTGTGTCATTTGCGGATAAAGATGCTTTTAATAGACAGGCTACAGGTTATCGATACCACCAACGACCTCTGTCGACGTTGACGCCAAACGCACGGTGATCCGTTCCGTCGGTACGACAGCTTTCGTCGCATTTTGAAAGCTCTGAAAGCTACGCCGAAATGGTACTCGTAGCGCCATCTGTGTTTTTTGCTCGGCAAGGAAGATTCCCTCTCAGTGGGAATGGTAGGAATCAGCAAGACGAATTGGAGGGAACTTCATAAGGTTCGTCCTGGTCTTTTTTCTGTATGATTCGATTTGGGTAACCTTTTTCATCAGTTTTGGACATCGCTATTAACCCTGCGTTGACACACTTATATTTGGCCACGACTTTGACACACTGAGTCAATTTGACCCGGCAAGTACTTCACTGTTCTACTGTGACAGCTTAAAAAATAAACGATTTAGGATTTGAAAAGTTGTGAGAACTGTTGCATGTTTTGGTACACACTTTTTTCGCTTAAAGATATACTTTTACAGAATAGAACACATTTTTTTGTTGTTGCATATAAATGTATATTTATTTAACAATTTATAATCGTGTAAAGGTAATGTGGAGCAAACAGTTCAGGAAGATTCTTAAGGCGGGATATACATTTACAACGATAAAAAAATTGATTTCTTTTTTTTTCTTCTTCTAATGATAGAACTATATATAGTATAGATATATAGATATATATAGACAGAAAACTATTTGAAATTTCGCATTGGGCTTGCAATTATCTAAAAGTATATACATTCAAAAATATGTTTAATTTTCTTTATTTAAAAATATAAAAAGTATACAAGGATATTGTATGATCCTTGGAGCGTCGTAAAAAAATCTGCGTATACGGTGCCCACTGACGTTTCTTCAAAAATCATCTGAAAAAAAAACCAAAAAGATTATTGGATTAGATACTATAATCTAGTACTTGTCATAGCCCATTTTGAAAATATCGATTTATGACAAAATGGCGGACGTTTGAACATAAATAGTGATTTTTGGGCCAAAAATTAGTTATTACTTTGCCTATAAAACAAAAACTAAGTAACGGAAAAAAAAACCTATGACAAGTACTAGATAATGCTGTATGGAATAACCACAAAAAACCTCAAGGCAATCGGTTCATTGGTTTTCGAGAAATTTTGGGTACCGATTTGAAAAACGTGGTTTTGAGAAAAATGCGTTTGAAAATTTGAGAATGAATAAATCATAAAATTTGTCAAATTACATGGAATCATCGATACCAGGCATATACTGTAGGCTTCCTACGGTCGACGGAATGTTCATAGCTTCTAAATCCTCGACCTCGACCATCGAGGTGTATATCTATCCTTAAATAAACTACTAAAGTATGCCTAAAGTTTGATAACTGTGGAATAATCATTTCTTGTTTTAAAAAAATCCTCAATATTGCTTATTCTCTTCCTGTCTAAATGTATATCCCGCCTTAATCTGTATGAGTGTCGCTACCGCCCGAACTAGAATTATTATTTTACATTGCAAAATAACAAAATGGCGTCGTTTTTTGCAAAAGTGTTTGAAAAACACGTTTTTTTCATCATAATTTGGGAGAAAGTATAGGTTAAAGTGAATATTTTTAATCATTCCAGTTCGGACGATAGCCATACATATGCGGAATATGCAGTAAAATTTTTAGTCCGATTGTTTGAGCCATTTTTTTTAAATCACCAGCGCCAGGTGAAAAAAGTCGTTTCGAGAAAAACTACCCAGAGAAAAATGAAAAATTCAGAGCAATACTAACCGGTAGAGCGTCCTTTTACTCACGCAGTTAGAAGAGAGACTACCACTATACAGTAAATGCATAAAAGCTACGTGTAAATGTGTATACACAGTAGGGTGGCTGTAATTCGGGTCAATTTTTTATTTCCATAGTCCCCTTTTAAGAACATACTGAAGATATATCATCAAAATTACGTGCAATTTTTAAGGCGCTCGGAAATTTTTTTAATGGTGCCTGTGAGAGTTTCAATTTTCAATAAAAAAAATACATGTATTTTGCCAAACGATTAGTTAATTATTTCTCATGCTTAGAATATTGGTGGGAAAAATATGAAATACGCACACATATTGTGCACATCATGAGGTATATGACCAAATTCTTACAGATTTTTCCAGTAATAATTGTCATTTATTACTAGCTTTGCAATAACAACCTCGTTTTCATTTTTTTTTTGAGTTTCATTCATCAAAGACTATTTATTGATGTTTTAATGCAACGTTTGACCTGACAAAAACTTCAATATAATAGAAAAGTTTTATTTCTATCAGAAGTATAAAAACTCCGTAAAATAAAATTTCAACTTTGATTCAAACCTGAGCCCCAAATCTGGCACTGAAAAAAATTATCGCAATGAATAAAATAATTATCGAATGAACATCATTTGCAAATTAAAACTCATAAAACAATGTGCCAAAGTAAAATTTTATTAGTGGAACGGTCTTCGTAGAGTCCTTTTGTTTACATTTGGATAAATTTTCTGGTATTCATGGACAACTTCTACAACGAATTATTTTTGTTCCTCGTCGCATGTCAATGTATTCGTATATTCAGTAATGAGCTTGATTCCTCTTTCCGCGACGGCATCAACGATCCTTAATTTTTGACAATTTGCCTACCCAACTGATTATTTTTGTCCAAATGCCAATCGGACACGTCGTTATTTAAAAAGCTACAATCGATCTGGAATATTCTGAAAAACGTTATCGATTGGGGGCTTATGAAAAAAATCAATGTTTTCACCCATCAAACAAACAACGTCTGTTCGAGAAATTTCATATCGTTTAGGAATTTCGGTTTGATTTCCATGTACAGGCAGCTCGTTCGTAATTTTTTTGCCATTTTTCTTTTAATATCGGTGGGAATGCCTTCATAAAAAAATGTCATCGCAGCACTCTCAGCGTTCAGATACCAAAGGCCATTCGACATTTTTTGGGAGCAACTTTGCTCACATGGGAATTTATTTTTCGGTAATCATATATGTGTTTAAAAAAATTCAAATCATGATCAGAAGCAGCCATTGCGAATGGTGCTGTGAACCATGCCTTAACGTAAATCAAACGATTCGATACATTTTTTTTCTACGAATCGAAATTTTTCATTATGCATGCAGTCTATAGTCAATTCAATAATTGCATTAAAACATCAATAATTATTCTTTGATGAATGAAACTAAAAAAAAAGAAAACGATATTGTCATTGCACGACAGTTATTGCTGTAAAGATCTGTAAAAATTTGATCATATTTTTACAGATCTTTGTAAAATCTGTAAAATTTTAAAGAGCTTCCAAATTTTCGAAATCCTAGATAGTTGCAACTATGCATAGTTGCAACTATGCATAGATGCATAGTTGCATATATGCATAGTTGCAACTATGTGCACATAGTGTGCACAATATGTTTGCCACGTTTCACATTTTTCTTACCAATATCCTAAGAATGAGAAATAATTAAGTAATAACTTGGAAAACACATGTATTTTTGTATTAAAAATTCAAACCCTCACTCTCGATGCTAAAAAAGGCGATTTTCATTAATTTTTTTGATATGTTTATATTATAAATATTTATATAAAAGTTGTCACACTTAATAAATACACTTTCAAAATACATTTAAAAAATTATTTTTATGTATCTATGTCACCCAAACAAACTTTAAACGCGTTTTTCTCGAAACAACGTTTCTCGACGGCTTGTTGATGAAATCTTCGAAACTGCTGAACCGATCCTTATGAATTTTTAACCACATATTCTTTACAACTATAGCTATAGCGCGAATCTAGGATTTTTAAAAGTGTTGATATTCATTACTAACTTTGCCAGAAACGGTGAAAAGGAACAGGTTTTTTTTCGAAACATGTCCGCCATTTTTTTTTGCATATATAAAAAATCGTATATGCGCTATAGTCATTAACATACTAAATCTAAAACCATTTGATTTTTTTGTTTCGGATGAGCCATCGCCGAGATTTCATCAACAGCGCAGACGTACAATTTTTTACCAACTATTTTTGTCTATAAATAGTGACTTGGATAAATAATTTTTTAGAAATGTATTTCAAAAGTGTATTTCTTAAGTGAAACAACTTTTATATCAATATCTATAATGTAAACCTATCAAAAAATTCATGAAAATAGCGTCTAAAGTGAGAAGACCCCTTAAAGCTTTGAGGTGACATGACATGACATGATTTTTTTTTATATCTTGATTATGTTTTTACAAGGGGACTTTGAAAATGCAAATTAGACCCAAATGGCAGCCACCCTATTAAAGAGGTATAATTTTTTAAACAGCTGTTCCCCACAGTTGCCCGAGACGCGCAGGGGGTAGCCGTACTAGAGTCAAGTGAGCCCACCGAGCGCTTCTACTTCGAAGCGCTGTACTGAACCGACAAAGTGAAAATCGACTTTACCAGCAATTGGATATCAATTCTATGATGGAATAGAGTTAAAAGATGGAAAAAATAAAAATTCGATTTTTTCATCCCGTCACAGTAGAATAGTCCCTTCATCCACTTATAATTAACATCCCTTCGGTCGATTTTTATTGAAAAAAAAACAGAATACACTTTAAGGGGAGGGTAGGAGTTTGCACTTTTGAAAAATCGATTTTTTTTCTTTGTCTTTTCTTATAGTTAAACGTTTCAAGAATATGATCCCAAAATTTCAAGTCAATCAGAGCAAAACTCTCGAAGTTATTGACTATTTAGTCTCGCTCCTCTAACACTGTAGCTCCGACTTCTTTGAACTTCAAACGCGTTTTTCTCGAAACCACTTTTTCAAAGTCCGTGTTCACTGCCGTTTGAAAACTACATGACCGATTTATTTCAAACTTGGTACACACTTTCTACATATAAAATACCTCCCCCCAACGGTTAGTTCGAGATTTTTTACATTGAGGGGGTTTTCCACCCCTAAAATGGCGGAATTATCCGTGAAAAACAGCACTTTACACTTGACATGACCACCGAGAAATTAGAAATGAAAAAAAATTATCAAACACCATTGGGGGGAGGATTTGATGATACTTTGACTAAATTTTAATGGTACTTGATTTCAGATAATTTCTAGCTGAGATACAGTGAGCACCGCAAATCGTATTTTTCCAAAGGCATTCTTGGAAAAGCTTTGTC
Source organism: Ophion obscuratus (assembly GCA_964007375.1). Classification (NCBI taxonomy): domain Eukaryota; kingdom Metazoa; phylum Arthropoda; class Insecta; order Hymenoptera; family Ichneumonidae; genus Ophion; species Ophion obscuratus. Next base: position 30,504,210 of record OZ023319.1, read on the forward strand.
ACCGGCTTGTTTGTGGATATTATTGCGTACAAATTTCACGGAATGTTCTTGAAATGACACTTAGAAATGTACGAACGGTTTCAATAAATTTCCTCTATCCATATAGATGAAGAAAAAATCGCAAAGAAGTGTTTTTTTTTCACGGTGAAACCCCTACCCTCCCCTTAAACATTTCTTAATATGTCTGCATGATTAAAATTCGAAAAATGTCAAATCAAATTGTTTTAAAAAATGATTAAAAATGTTCAATTTTGAAAAAAAAGCAAGAAATTAACTAATATTTCGTCGGGTTCAAAATGTTCCAGTGTGTCAACGTAGGGTTATATTACACAAGTCGTAATTTATTGCTTTCCCTACTTTTATCAACACAGGGACTGGATGAATATCTAGCCTTATCTAGAGGGCGCTCGAATTAATTAATCATGGTGTCAGGCCTTTTAAGGGGTTATATACAGTTAAAATTATCGAAAAATCGATTTTTTTTCCGTAATGTACATATATTTAAGTACACACACAGAAAATGTCTTGTCAATCCGGCGAACATTTTCGAAGTTACACACACATTTGTAATTACGTGTCAGAGCATTCGAAAGAGCTTTTGAAACTTTAAACGCGTTTTTCTCAAAACTGTGTTTTTAAAGTCGGTGAGCAAGATTTCTCGAAAACGGCTGAGCCGATCAGCCTCAAATTTTAACACAATCTTTTCAAGTATATTTTTTAGTAATTAATCGAAGATTTTTTCTCACCGATAAATATTTTGCATTTTATAAACAATTTAAGGCCTAAATTTTTGTCAAAAACCGATTTTTTTTAGACGCTGCCATTTTGTCAAAAATTATTATTTTGCTTATTCCTTCGATCAATTACAAGATATTCCATTATATTAACGAAGTATTTTTGGTTTTTTCATATTAGATGATCCAGTCCAGAGATATCGTGCTCACTGCAAGACGCCTTTTTTTAGAGGTGCTCCCGGAGATCAGCAATAGCAGCTTTCAAAATAATTGTATTTACAAATAAAACATGTTAAAATACAGCCAAAAGTTACCATAATAGGTGTACAAATTTTGTCGTTAATAGATTTTAAGGTCTTCTCAAGAAAAATTCTTAAAAAATCGGATCTTCTTGGGCCTCCTGACTGTATATAACCCCTGAAATGTAATTCTAAATGAACTGGCAATGCATATCGAAGTGCACTTGTCGATAGTCCAATTTAAATCGAAATGCCAATTGCTTGCAGCGTGTTCGAGTAAATAATTGATTTTCGATTAGTTACAACCGCCTGTCACAAAAAGAACGGAGACCCAAAGTTACAGACAGCCACGAACAGATAAAAAGATAAGCAAGTTTTTCCAAATCTTAAAAATTATCGACCATTGCCCAAAAGCTACTTTACTCCACTCGCGACACCCGGTTACATCGCGATAAGTCGTAACACTCGTGTGTACCGAGCAGGACAAAAACAATTTATTCCGTCAGCCAGGGAAAAATAAATGCGGTAATGTGCCTCACACGCGCACCTCAACTTCCTAGACCGAATGTACCTGTTAGAATGGAGAGGGTGGAGGGCAATTTCCTCGCAGGGGGTTGAAAAGGCATGTGTTCATCGAGACGCGCAGACGCGTTGACCGCTGACCACTTTTGTGTATACATCACACAGCCCTTGTCGGATTGCCCACAGGTAAAGTCCTGCAAACCGGACTCGACTAAAGTCCATTCCCAAACGGCAGTACTTCCCTTTGCCTCACAATAACCGTACATCCTATCTGAACCTGCTACTCCGATCACCATTCCACTTGGAAAAAAAACAGGTGGCGCGAATGGGCTGTTAAAAGTAATCATCAAAATAAGAAACATCGCGCCTTCAATCAGCCTGAAGTGAACTGCAGTTGCAACGTTTTTTTTGTTGTTGAAGAAATTGGTAAGTAACAAGCATCAAGTACATCGTGCAAAGGGAGTTTTGAGGACTGTTTGGATGACATTTTGAATTCGTTCATTGGGACTGCAGAGTAGAGAAAGTTCTCCAACAAAAGTTTCGCTTACACCCATAATCGTGAACTAAAATGGTCGGACAAATAGAGGAAGAAAGAAACATCGTTGGGGTAACAATTGGCATTTAAACTTTAATATCACAAGCCTTGAACATGCGAGGTGGAGTTGCGACCTCGACAAGTCACATTCGTAACGTTAGGATTAGAGGCGAAGATTATTATAGCCTTGCTACATTAGACTCTTTGATTCTTAACTCCGAACAGCCAGGGGGGGGGGTGTAGGGTAGTTCGTGGTTCAATTATTTAACGCATGTGTGTCCAATCAATGAAACATTCCGGGAATTGTACTTTCCCGGCTTATAGACCCGCTCCCATAGTCGCAGTTGGCACTTTCCCGATGATCGGACAACTCGTCGCGAGCGATTTCGATCGCTCGTCCAGCTAAAGAAAAGACCCGTAGACTATTTATACGTCGATTCGTTTGTCATCATGTACGGACGTTTGAAAGACGTTTTTTCTTGTCCCCAAGTACTGCGAAATATCCGAGTACCGCGAATGGAAAAACCAGAGTCTTCGATGGGTGCTGACAGCGCGGTCGATCTCGAGGATCGAGATCCGAACAATCTCAATCAACATCTGCAGGTTCGTTGGAAGAACTTGACATCGTTTTGCAAGCCTGGAAAAAGTATCCAACTTTTTCGCTACGCCAAAGTGCCGGTCGAAGTTTGGAATGGATAATGTTTGAAACGATCGCGAATGCGCAATGTCGATAGGTTATGTGGGACGATGTGATTGGTGAACCCGAGGGCATTCGAAGCCCCGAGTGCGCCTGGCGATTGAGCGGTCATTGCTTCCGACTGTCCAGGGGATGTTGCTACATATTTCTTTCGGTTCTCATCGCTCCGGTCTTCGCACTTGTTCTCGGCTGCAGCTTCGCCTGCCTCTCCTTTCAAGTGAGTCCCAATATTTCATCATTCACTAACCAGCGATAATTAAGGGGCTATACCAGTGTGAACGCTGAAAATTTTCGTGATTTTCGGACATTTTTTGGAAGAAACGTACTCAATTGAATGATGCGGAAAATTGAGAATATATTTGGCTATATTTGACCTGTATTACATAATTTTTTCATAGAAAAATATTGAGGTCCAAGCGACTTATGGGCGGGGTAAAGTATTTACATTTTTCTTTTCATTTTTGTTTATTTTTTTAATGAATGCATAATATATCAAGAATATTGTGTTAAAATTTCAAGTCGATCGGAGTAAAATTGACGATGTTATGAGTATGTGAGCGTCTATTGCTCCATGCCGTTCTCTTCTCTTCTGCGTTTTTCAAACCGTTTTTCTGAGACTTGTCACATTTGAAGTCCGTGTGCACGATAACTCAAAATCTACTGGACCAATCGCTTTGAAATTTTGCACAGTACTTCTTCACATAATTCACCAGGTATTGCCGAGACCTTTTTTATTTTTTTTAATAATTACTAATTTTCAACAACAAATTAGCCGATTTTTTTTAGCGAAAATCGGGTTTTTGGCTCCCAAGTGCTACGAAAAATCGAAAAATCGAGAAAAAAAATCCTCCCGTCATTACCTCGAGAAACATCTCCTTTAACAAATGCATTTTGATTTTTTTGTTTCAAATGATTCTGTTGCGAGTTATGGTGCACACCGCAAACCAACTTTTTTTCGAGGCGCCTCCGCGGTTTAATTTTCACTCGCTCAATTTTGAATATTTTGCAATGCAAATTTAGGAGAATGTTGTTCAAATGTTACTTTATTATATGTAAATTTTTCAATAAACGAACACTATTCGTTACGCCAAAAGAAATCTTAAAAACATGCCTTTTTTTCGCCGAATTAACTTTACCCCGCCGTTATGCGCTGCCTTCGGAGGCGCCAAAAAAAAAGTTTCTCCACTGCCGACATGATTCCGGCCGTTTAATGAGCTGAAACCGAAAAAGGAAAAAATGTCGTTAAACTGGAAGGTATTTCCTGTACAATGACGTAGGATTTTCGAAAAATATCAAAATCTAACAAAATGGCGTAGTTGTGAAAAAAGTCTGTTTTCTTGCCTATAAAATGGTCGTTTTTGTTCAATGCCCAATCGTTAATTTTCATCCAATCAAAAATATCCTACGTCATTGTAGAGTAAATATATTCAAGAGTATTCAGTTCAAATTTCAAGTCAATCGGATAATTGCTCTTTGAGTTACAATGTTAGCAAATTTGAAAAATCTCATTTCGAAAAAAACGCGTTTGAAGATTTAACTGTCGATTTCTGCAAGATAAAATGATTAGAGATACGGGCTTGAAATTTTTACAGGATATTCTTGGAAGTATAAACTGTCGAGAAAGGCAAAACAATCGATTTTTTGAAAGTGTCACACTGGTATGGCCCCTTAAGGGGTCTTCTCACTTTAGACGCTAAAAAAGGCTATTTTCATGAAATTTTTTGCTAGCTTTATATTTATATCATAGATATTGATATAAAAGTTGTTGCACATTAAGTGCACATTAAATACACATTCAAAATACATCAATTTTTATTTATTTATTTAAGTCACTATTTATAAAAATGTAGTTAAAAAGATGTCCTAAAAAAATTGTAGGCCTGCGCTGTTGATGAAATCTCGGAGATGGATCATCCGAAACAAAAAAGTCAAACGGTTTTAGGTTCAGTATGTTACTGGCTATAACGCATATCATACGATTTTTGATATATGCAAAAATAACAAAATGGCGGATATTTTTCGAAAAATGCGTGTTTATGGCACGAAAAAATAGTAAATATGAAGATGTTTAAAAATCCTTGAAATTCGCTATAGCTATAGTTGTAAAGAATATGTGGTTAACATTTCATAAGGATCGGTTCAGTAGTTTCGAAGATTTTATCAATAAGCCGTCGAAAATCGTTGTTTCGAGAAAAACGCGTTCAAAGTTTGTTTCGATTACATAAATGCATACATTTCTTTTTTTAAATGTATTTGGAAAGTGAATTTATTAAGTTGTACAACTTTTATATCAATAGCTACAATATGTACCTATCAAAAAAAGTCATAAAAACAGCCATTTTTGGAGTCTAAAGTGAGGAGACCCCTTAAGGTAGAACGAGGGCACGCTCTTGATTTCTATAGATTTTGTTGAAATTTTAACCAAACATTGTTCATATCATTATGCATGTTTGAGTGAAATTTCAGAAGACCCAACTATTTAGATTCGGAGATAATGGGTTTAAAAATTGCAACTTTTAACACTGCAGGGTTTCACATTGACCGAGAGTAAGGTCACATAATTCGTCGTACCATTCTATTGTGGTGATAGATTTTGAAAAAAATTATGGTTAGGTAACAAGCTAGTTAGGGAAAGAGTGAAAAAAGTCTGGATTGCCTTTACTATTCAGCTCTGCTAAAATCGTTCAGTGACGACAGAATAATTCTCCGTAAAAAATATTTGTCCTCTATAATAAGAAGACGTATGGCTAAACCGCAGCACAGTATTGTTCAATATTTCAGGAAAAAAAATTATCGTGTTCCTGAAGTTAAAAACTTTTATCATAAAAAAAATGTGCATTATAAATATTATTTTATATTGTTTATGTTATCTTCATTAACAATCAAAAGTGTTGGTTAATTTATAACTAATTTAAAACTTTGTTCGATAAAAAATTACTTCCGAATAAAAATTTGTGTTGCAGTATTATTTTAAATATGCAGCTCAAACTCACGTCATTGGATACATGGAACGATGCAGTGTTGCCATATGTCTTCTCCTTATAGGGGACAAATATTTTTTATGGCGAATTATTCCGTCTCAATTTCAATGTAACCCTGCAGTGTTAAAAGTTTGATTTTAAAAACCCATCATCTCCCAATCTAAATAGTCGAATATTCTGAAATTTCTCTCCTACATGCATAATGATATGAACAATGTCTGGTTGAAATTTGAACAAAATCTATAGAAATCAAGAGCGGGCGCTCGTTCTACCTTAAGGGGTATTCGTTTCGTCAAAAACCTTAAGAGAGTCAAACAATCATGAGTTGACGACTATTCGACAAGTTGTAATCACCCATAAAGTGGCTTGCGAAGACATCGCTGTGACGGGACAAAACATTCGTTTTTGCAATTTTTTTTTGTCTACTAGATTATTTGGGATTTGGAAAAAAGTTATGTTATTAACCCTACGTTGACACAGTAGGTCATTTTGACCCGAATAAACTTTTAGTCGATGGTTACTTATCCAAAATGGAAAATTTTCAATATTTTTTTAACGATCTAATTTGACATTTTCCGATTTTTAATTATGCAAACATATTGAGAATATGTTTTAAGTCAATACCTAATTTTTTCCAATGAAAACCGCCTGAAGGGTTGTTAATGCCAGGTGGATGAAGTACCACCCGGGTCAAATTGACCCAGTGTGTCAAAGTCGGTTCTAAATGTGTGTCAACGAAGGGTTAATCATACATTGCATTTATTTCGTGTAAGTTTTTATTGAAACAAATAAAAAATTAACATTATTGAGGTATAATAGAGCGTTTTTATAAAAAATGTTGCCCAACAGTTGGATCGATAACTTGAGGATGTTTGGTCTGAAGAATGAAAATTTAAAAGTTTTATAATCTATATAAGTGTAGTTCTCGGTGTTCTTAGTCGTTTTTCGAAAAGAATGTTCACGAAACGGCGGGTGTTAGAAAAAGTGTTGTTTTGCCGAAATGTTTCTTCGTATTCGAGGGCATGAAAAATACCGAATAAAAAAATACGACTATGTACAGCGATAGTTACTGCATTGAAGAAAATTTTTGTTTGAATTTTTGTTTGAAAAAATGTTTTTTTTTTAAATGAAAGTCGGATCTTTGTATCTAGAGTTATGATTCTGGCCAGGTCGAGAAAAGTCAAGTCGTGCAAAAATTACTAAATCGTCTGTAATTTGATGAATTTTCAATATTTTAAGAAATCAATCCACTTTAGACGGCTGAAAAATGAGGTATTTTTGGGAATTTCTTGTATGGTTCCAATAAAAGATATTGATGTAAATCTTTTTGGGCTTGATGAAATAACTTTTAAAGTGTACGAAAAAATGTTTTTTTTAAATTCATTTTATATAATTTATCTATCTCTGGTAGCAGCATCCGCATAGCCCCTCGAAAAAAGGGGTGTCAGCTTCGTTGATGTTATTTCTGAGTGGATTTATTTGAACCACAAAAACGAAAAAGATTTGAGTTCATAACGGTTGTGGCTACTGTCTGAACTAGAATTATTAATTTTTATGCAAAAATAACAAAATGGCGGCTGTTGAAAAGAAGTGTCAAAAAATAAGACTTTTTCGAGTGATATTTTGGTTAAAAGAAGTACTTAAAATGAAAATTTTCAAATAATTCCCGTCACAGCAGTTCTGGTTCCAGTCTTCAAAAATAAGAAATTTTCAAATAATTCAAGTTCCAGCAGTTCTAGTTCCAAAAATCTCCAAAAATAAGACTTTTTGAGTGATATTAAAAAAGTCGGTTAAAAAAAGTACTTAATTTTTTTTCAAATAATTCTACTTCCAGCAGTTCTAGTTCAAAAAGTCTCCAAAAACAAGACTTAAAAAAAATAATATGTCGGTTAAAAAAAGTCCTTAAAATCAAAATTTTCAAATAATTCTAGTACCAGTACTAGAATTATTTGAAAATTTTGATTTTTATTTATGTCTTTGTATTATGTCTGGACATACATGTGACGAAATGTAGTTAAAATTTCGTAAGGGTCGGTTTAGTAGTTCCGGAGAAAAAATCAACGAAGCAAAAAGAAAAGTGGTTTTGCGAAAAACGCGTTTAAAGTTCGCGCTCCAGTAAGAGCACGCCAGAGAGCGCGCTCAAATAAACTCCAAAAATTATACTCAGACCGCTCCGATCTTTATAAAATTTCTATACAATATTTTTGAATTAGTCTATTTTTCAAAATCCATTTTTTTATTCATTTTTTGAAGTTGATAAAGTGTGATGATCCCATATCTTGAACATTTTTTTCGTATCTTGAATATGTATACTACGAGAAAATGCAAAAAAAAAAAACGTTTTTTCATCCCCTCACAGTGGTGTCCCGCCTCAAGGATGTATTGTCCGTACATTTCCTACCAAAAGTGAGTTTCGGAGAGAATTTTAAGTACTTTGCGATGAAATGAAAATTGAAACAAAATCAACCACATTGAAAATGCTAAAAACATTATTTTCCGGTAATAATAATGCATAAAGTTATAAGTAAATTGTTGAAAAAAAAAATTGTTCAACAAATGTCCGGTGAACTACTTTTTTTTAATTATAAAAGGAATTGGTAGATTTTTCTGAATAGGTATGATTTTTTAAAGAATTTTCTTTCTATTTTCATTTAAATAAAAATAAAAAAAATTGACGAAGTGTCACAATTTTTCAATATGTTTTCGGAGCAATGTTCCATATTAAATCCAAGAAGTGTCCGGGATATTGAACGAGCCGTGTTATAGGTACAGCCTCTGAAAAATTCCAAAAACGGGATTTTCGTAATAAAGAGAAAATTCTGTAAAAAATCATATGTATTCAGAAACATAGCACTATTCATTTAATGTCATAAAAAATCAAGTTTACCGGCTATTTTTTAAAGAAATTTTTGCTTGAACAATTTATTCATAAATTTTTGGCATTCTTATTGTTTAAAACCAATGTTCGTAACATTCTCAATACGGTTGATTTTTTTCAGATTTTAATGTTATTATCGCAAAGTACTCAAAATTCTCACCGAAACTCACTTTTGGTAGGGAATGTACGGGCAGATTGTGAGACGATTAATCCAGAAAAATGATGATTTAGCATATATGGTGTCTCGCGCCCTGCCTGAGAGTATGGAAAATCACTTGTGCCGCAACGAGAACTTTCGTCACCGCCTGCACTCACGCATTGGTTCGACCATGCACCGAATCCTTGGGCTACCTCTTCTACAACTTGAGGGTCTTCAACCAACGAATGCCCGACGGTCCCGCCATGAAGGAAGACGTTTTGATCGTATGAAGCTCAGAAAAATTAATTTTCAATACCCAAATCGATCACTATCCAATGCCACAAATTTTCATTCGCCTCATCGACGTTCTTGACAATTTGTATTCGTCGACACGTGGACGTGTCCTCTTTGACCAAAACTCGCCGTCACGCATCGATCGAACTTTACGCATAAAGTATTACGTTTGTTCTTTCAACGGGGCGCAGGTTGACAAACCGAGACTCACTACACGAGACTCGATAAAATAATTATCATTCATATTTTAATGTATAAATTATTCCCTAAGTTCGAAGCTCCCAATGTAAGCCGGTGGTCAATTTTCCGTGTGCCTTGTAAACGCGCAAACGAGGGGTCGATAATGGTGAGGGAATGCGCGAGTTGAATCACGCACTATATAGGGGTGAACAAGATCCCAAACTTTGTCGGTACCTTTGCGAAGTAACAGTACGATACTATAAGGAAAAAAAAAAAAACAATCATTTGTAAGACATTATTGTGACTATTTTCATCGTGGAATGTCTCTTGGAAATTTAATAATCAAAACTTTATTATCTTAGTTCTCGTAACTGTAGCAATAATAATAATAATAGTGATATAATAATAATAATAGTAATAAGAGTAAATCTGTATAAAAAATAGCAATGCTTGTCGAAACAAACTTGTGTGCAATAAAATATGTGATTGGATTTGTTTATTTACTGTTTATTATACACATATGTGAAAGCGTATACAGACTTTCAGAGAATTACTTTTTCAATTTTATTCCTGATTCAAGGCAGTATTCTAGTCTAGAAATTAGATAAAAATCGATTTTTGTGCCTTTTTTCAGACTCTAAGGTAAACATCGATTTTTCGGATTCTAGAGACGTTTTTCAGACTTTAGAGTAAAACATCGATTTTTTTGCATTTTTTTAGACTCTAGAGAAATTTTTTCGACTTTAGAGTAAAACCGATGTTTTTTGCATTTTTTTTAGACTCTTGAGAAGTTTTTTTAGACTTTAGAGTAAAAAAATTGTTTTTTTTTTGCATTTTTTTAGATTCTCGAGAAGTTTTTTAGACTGAAGATCAAAGCATCGATTTTTTGCCGTTTTTAGGCTCTAGAGAAGTGCTTTTAGACTGTAGAGTAAAAAATTGATTTTTTTGCATTTTTTTAGACTCTAGAGAAATTTTTTCGACTTTAGAGTAAAACCGATGTTTTTTGCATTTTTTTTAGACTCTTGAGAAGTTTTTTTAGACTTTAGAGTAAAAAAATTGTTTTTGTTTTTTTTTTCATTTTTTTAGACTCTTGAGAAGTTTTTTAGACTTTAGAGGAAAACATCGATTTTTTTGTCTTTGCTAGACTCTAGAGAAATTTTTTAGACTAGAGTAAAACATCGATTTTAACATTTTTTTCAGACTCTAGAGAAGGTTTATAGACTTAAGAGTAAACGTCGATTTTTTGCCTTTCTTTATATGCTAGAGAAGTTTTTTAGACTTTAGAGAAGTATAGACTCGTAAAAATATGTCCTCAATTTCGAAATTCGCAATACCACCGCCAACAAATGAGACCAGAATAGGATCGACCAGTCAGAGCTACGAACTTCAGGAGTTTCTCAGGACGCTAGAACTGCTCGCAGGGAAGAACGAGCTTCAGAAAATCATCATTTCGAAGTCGAAAAAGGCACACTTTACGCGGCACGAATGGGAGATTAATATAACGTAAGTATGGCATGCCATTATACCACTTAGATAGTTGCGGTTGACTAAAATTGCACGCAAAACTTTGAACGCGTTTTTCTCGAAACTACTTCTTTCAATCTGGTTGACATAAAATCTCGGATTCCATTCGACCGATTGACTTAAAATTTGGTATGGACCGTCAATATATATCCCTCTATCGTCTCTACTTCGAGCATTGCAAAATTATTATTTTTACTATTTTAAAAAATTCGAACATCGAAAAAACAGGACAAAAAATTAACTTTCTTTTCAGGAAGTCGACACTATATTTCTTTTTTCTCTTTGGTACCTGCCGTCATAACATTCTCATTGAACAACATAGTTGGTTTTATTTCTGTTTGAGGTGAATAGGAGCTTTGGAATGATGTCAACCGCCTCAACCCCTTTTATTCCCGGCCATATTTTAGAGGCCCATAACGGTTCCAATTTTTATTTTTTTTCAGATAATATCAATAAAACGAATAAAAAATGGATGATACATTTTTTTACCAAGCCCAAAAAAGCCAGTAATTTAGGCTAATTAAGGCCAGAAATTGAGCACTTCTGAGAGATTTTTTAAACAAAGAAATAATTATTCCACATTTATCAAACTGTAGGTACACTCTAACAGTATGTTTAAGGAATGAGGTCTAGTTGGAACGTTAAAAAAAGGCCTTTTTTCCGATTTTTTTCGGCCAAACGATAAAATAATTTACAACAAAAGTTCTTCCGTTTAAAAGATATATATTTAATGTAAACATTATAATTTTTAAAAAGAAATATGTTTCAAAATAAGCCGATACGTATCAATGGCCGAGGACGCTGCAAAAAAAACAGGTTTTGCGGTGATCACTCTCACGCTGTGACGGATTATCTGAAACCAACAAAACAGGGGGGAATCTTTACTTAATGATACAATGCTCCGGTTGAACGAAGGGTTTTGAAAAATTTCCATTTTTCACAAAATGGCGGACGTTGAAAGTCAAAAGTGTTGTTTTGACCAAAATTTCACTTACAAAAATTGACTATAAAAAAAAATAATTGCCCAAAAAAAAATCCTTCGTTCATCCGGAGGAAATCTATGTATAGAAGAAGTGATATAAATTTCAACCCGATCGGTAAAGCCGTTCTCGAGTTACATTGATCACCGACTTCGAAAACACGGTTTTGAGAAAAACGAGTTTAAAGTTTTGAGTACCATTTGCATGCAGCATCCACGGCGTTCTTCAAAGATATGTATTTCGGCGAATAATGGTCTGATTTACATTCAATTAGTCGGAAAATACTCGTAAGATATTATACTTTTTGAAAATGAAAAAAAATTGATTTTTTGAAAATTCTAACTAGACCTCCCTCCTTAAGTATACAAAATAATTTTTTTGAATTCATTTATCATTAACATGTATACTTTCCATTTGACAGTAATTAAAATGAAAACAATTCAAAATTATGAAAATCAAACGCATTTACAAAAGAAAATCACCATTTCACCCAAAATTTCCGTAAAATTTGGAGTAAAAAAGTAGTTTCCTTGAATCATTTAAATCATTTATCGAAAACAATTCTCGTCAAGTTAAAGGTATTATAAATATTTCTGCCAAGTTTCAACTCAATCGGCTTAATAGTTAATGAGTAAACTGCACGCTAATTTCGAAAATGCAGTTTTGAGAAAAAAGGGGTTTGAAGTTTACACCCCTGTGAATTTTTTAAAACTTTTTATCATCACATAGTCTCCTGTAAACATTTATTTCCAAAAAAAATCAGAATTTTTTTCAGTGAAAACATTTATATTTCCTATTTGACAGCAATTCAAATGAAGAAAATGAAAATTTAAGAAAATGGCACGCATTTACAAAAAAAAATTAACATTTCACGCAACATTTCTGTAAAATTTGGATTAAAAAAGATTTTTTTTTTCTAATTGGTCAAAAACAATTCTCGTCAAGTAGAAGGTAGCAATATTAACAATACTTCTACCAATTTTCAACTCAATCGGCTTAATAGCTTTTGAGTAATTCTGCACGCCAATTTTCAAAATGCAATTTTGAGAAAAACGGGCTTGAAGGTTATGCCCGCTTCGAATCCGAGCAGTGAAATGAGGCACAGCGTTGACGGGCTGCAACGTTTGAAGTTTTTCAAATTTTGCTTTGATACTTCGGGAAAATATTCTACATGTATATGAATTAATCGTTTCAAAAAAATCGATTTTCTATCGATGTAAATGTATATCCCGCCTTAATAATCATGATACTAGTCCAAAGTGTATGAAATACAGAAATAGCCGCGAAAATTGTCCACTGTCAATGCTGGCCAATGGTTCTACGGCAGCTGCTCCAGCTGTGTCCCAAATTACGTTGGACTACGTATACATACGCAGCGTTTGAATATTCCTGACAATAAGAGTGAAACAATAACCACTGTGCGACTTTAAAGAAATCGGTTTTTTTTGTTGCATTTCTCGATAGTCTATCTTCAAGTATACCTTACTACTATACTGTACCTTATACTTTTATCGATTTATAACAAAAAAATCAATATTTTTATCTTCAACCCATTTATCTCAAAACGACATTTTTCAAATTTGCTTCAGTTCTAACTCGAATACAAATCATCCCATCGACTTCAATCTTGTTTCAGCGTATTTAGTATTTGTTTCTTCATACATTGACTCTCAGTTTTTTGTTTAAATAAAAAATGTAAATTTGCCATGCAAAAAACTCTCAGATTTTTAAGCATAATTTAGAAAGTTTTTTTTAACCTCGCCGTTTTGTTTGATTTGATTTTTCTTTTCCACAATCCTGCGTCATTGTATAGGCAATATCTTTTAGTTTCACTGACTCTTTTATTTTTATTCCGGGCGCTTTGAAAACCGCAATCACGACAGCAGTGGGATAACTTTTTTTTGACAATCGGGAGACGGCGCATAAGTCACTGAAAATGAAATATTTTCGTACAACAAAATGACCGTATATACATCATTTATACGCAAATATAACATCGACATTTAAAAACATTCGATGCAATACTTTTCTTTCAATAAATTCCCGAAAATCACCTTTTTTGGCCGGTCACACTGGTGCCCCTTAAAGGATCATCACAGTGTAGCGGGTCGAAAAATAGCTCGCCTTCGCGATTTTTTTTCGTTGGTTAAAATACGCTAATCAGTCTGATTTTTTATGTCAAATCAATGCACTTATGAAGAACGGAAAATACATTTTTAAGGGCGGGGTAAAGTATTAAAATTTTTTTTTATAAAATTTTTTTTTAAAATAATGCATAATATATCAAGAATATAGTGTTAAAATTTCAAGTCGATCGGAGTAAAATTGACGAAGTTATGAGTATTTGAGCGTCTATTGCTCCATGCCATTCTCTTCTCTTCTGCGTTTTTCCAACCGTTTTTCTGAGACTTGTCATATTTGAAGACCGTGTGCACGATAACTCAAAATCTACTGGACCAATCGCTTTGAAATTTTGCACAGTACTTCTTCACATAATTCACCAGGTATTGTCGAGAGCTTTTTTTTTTTTTTTTTTGAATAATTACTAATTTTTCAACAACAAATTAGCCGATTTTTTTAAGCGAAAATCGGGTTTTTGGCTCCCAAGTGCTACGAAAAATCGAAAAATCGAAAAAAAAATCCTCTCGTCATTACCTCGAAAAACATCTCCTTTAACAAATGCATTTTGATTTTTTTGTTTCAAATGATTCTGTTGCGAGTTATGGTGCATACCGCAAACCAACTTTTTTTCGAGGCGCCTCCGGGGTTTAATTTTCACTCGCTCAATTTTGAATATTTTGCAATGCAAATTTAGGAGAATGTTGTTCAAATGTTACTTTATTATATGTAAATTTTTCAATAAACGAACACTATTCGTTACGCCAAAAAAATCTTAAAAACATGCCTTTTTTTCGCCGAATTAACTTTACCCCGCCGTTAAGGCGGGAACCTCTTCCAGATATCAATTACTTTCCATTGCTTCAAAAATTCATTTAGTATCTGAAGAATATATTTCCAAAGTTTGAAGCCCATCAGAAAGTCCTAAAGTCCTAAAGTCCTAGGAAGTCACCGAAGTGATGCCCTCCAAAAGTACCGAGAGTAGGTAAACGAGCTCGCGCCCTTCGAGGCCTCTACCTTTTAATTTCTTAGCCAAACAAGTTTGTCGGTTTACTTTTTGAATAATAGGGGGCACTTCTGACGATTGTAAAGAAAAATTCAGCCTGTGTAACCGTCGTTTTTCGTCTTCATGATTAGATTTAGATAGCGCAGATTAAGGGGTACCCCCACTTGCGGTTTTGAAAAGATCCATTTTTTTTATTGCATTTTTTTGACGTATAAGTATCTGAGAATATGTCCTGAAAATTTCAAGTCGATCCGAACAAAATTGACTGAGATATGAGCGTTGAAAGAGAAGAATCCGTTGTGTAAACGACCGGAAATTGAAACTTTAAACGCGTTTTTCTCAAAATGGCATTTCTGAAGTCGGTGACCAAGATTACTCGAACACTAATGAACCGATCTTCTTGAAATTTTGCAGGCTTATTTAATACATAAAAATGTAGTTTTTATTCGTTCGATTTTTTTCTCGTTAAAATCGAACCATAAACTCTGACTGACCGCCATTTTGTGAAAAATGAATATTTTTTAAAATCCTTCGATCAAAGACTAGTTTATACTTATATTTGACTAAAGCCATCCGCATTTTTTTTTCAGATGATCCACTTCGCCGCAATGTTGGTCACCGCAAACCGAGCATATAAAAACATTATTTCATTGACGGCCATTTGCCACTAAACAATGTAATATTTTTCAATAAAAAAATTACTGAAAGTTCTTCAAGATGTGTTCTTTAAGATGGTATATTGATCGATTAAAAAAGTTTTGTAGTTTTCTTTAAAAAAATTCATGAAAAAGGCCTTTTTGCGCTACAAGTGGGGGTAACGCCTTAAGCTGGGGTAATTATAAATCATCTAAATTCTACTATTCAAGAACGAAAACTTCAATCGATTTTTTCTCGAAACGTGTTTTTTTCCGTTTCATGGAATGTAACTCAAAAAGTAATGAACCAATCAACTTGAAACTTTGCACAGATATTCTTTAACTTATCGGCTTTTGCATAAACCTAAAATTTCGTATAAATTGTTATAATAAAATTAGTTTTGAACGATTGGTTTATAAAAAAAAGTATTTTTTTGTCCTCATTTTCATTTTTTTTCGTTCCTAAATGTAGGTTCATGCAAAGCGGAATGAGTTATTTTAATGAAAAGATTTCTTTCCTTGATTTTAGTCCTGGGCGTTCCACGACGCAAACTCTAGGGACCAAGTTCAAGCCGCCATTTTGTTTTTTAACCGTGAAAAAAAAATTGCATTCATTTGATCGTCAATATTATTTTGTAATTTGATTCATTGCAATAAATGCTCTCATCTTTTTGTAAAAAATTCTTGAAAAACCTGTCGTCTGGAGGAGGTTCCCCACTTAAACGTTAATTTTTTTAACCGTTGAAAATGTTTTCGAAAAAGATTATTAACGAGTATGAAAGTTGCTTTCTTGCTCTGAAGGTTTTTTAAAAATAAAAATTGTCAAAATGGCGGCGTTTTGAAAAAAAAAACATCGAATTTAGCCTAATCGACGCAGGAAATCAAAAAGTTCTGGAGGGGTCATGCGATAAGCACGAACAGCAGATATTTCAGTCGAGATAGTGGAGCACTGTTTCAGTGTCTGGTAGACCGTCACAACGATTGGAGTCAACGTTCGAAGTTCTTGTATACAAATTTACCACAAGCATGGCGTTTCGTACTCGGGCCTTGTTACAGAAATTTGGCAGATCTTATCGGCTAGAAACGACGAGACGTATCCTTTTTTTATACCTCCGATTATAACGCAGAGTCGACTGTTGCCGCAGAATTTTTTTTCCGAAATTGTAGTCGGGTAAACGATGGAGAATCATCCTGTTGTAAATGATCTCAAAGTTTCTTAACGTTCTAAAGGCGTTACAATTGTGCAGACTCATATAAATCCTTAAACATTTACCTTGGTCCATCAGCGATATCAGCTTCGCCTTGTCTCAGCCACAAATGTAAGTAATTTGATGATACTCTTATTATTATTCTTATCTCTCGATCCGCATTCGAACGATCTAATCTCTGTGAAAACAACCAGACAACTGGAGCTGCCTTTCGAGCAGGCCCTGGATGGGAAAACAAGTTTATTATCGTGTGTAGAGTGTAGAGAATTCTTTGGGTTGATTGAAGACTCCGCCTACAGATGGCACCGGCGCAGTCGATCTGACGTCTTTGAAAGGGATTTATAGATCCGTCGATACGGACGATTCCTACATTGATTCGATGATGTTTCTCACAGATGGCGCCACGCTTTCATGGAGCGTTTATTTCGATCGAGAAACTATCGGAAAGAGGGTGTGATGGATGGAAAACAAATTATTGTAGTATATATAGTTATGATTGTGGTTGGAATTGAAATGGATTTAAATTATTTACTTTATAGATTTAAATTTATGGATTTGTTATTAAATTATTTACTTTATGAATTTGAATTATTATGGATTTAAATTATAGACAATTGAATGAAGCAGCATTGACAGTAGTATTTTGAAAACTCAAGATTTTTGAAGGATATTTTTTTTTTTTTAAGTAATCACGTCCATCGAAAATTGAACGATTGGAAAATTGAATAAATTAATTTTGAAGAATACTTTTTTTTACAAAGTAACTACGTCCAATGAAAATTCAACCTCGGAGTTTCAGTAAGCTCTTTTTTTATAGTTTTCGTGAAAGAAAATAACATTAAAGCAACTTATCAGATTTCCTTATGAAAAGTTGTGAGTTTTACAGTTATTAAGGAGGTTGGAGCGTTAGTCACTATCCAAGATATGAAAAAATAAAAATATATGTTATTTTTTCGACTATGCTGAGTTTTTACGAATTTTTTTAATTTTTTTTTCACCACAAAAGCCCAGAGATGAAAAATCGTTTAACAAATCTCATTTTACGGGTGGTTAGATGGGCAAGACCTTCACACTACGGGTGATGAATTTTTTTGGCTATTTGGCACGAAGATAAACCATTTCTTACAACGGATCAACGCAAACTAAACCTTCGTAAGTTTTTTTTAAACCGTCTTGCCCACCATAAACCATATATATTCAATATTGAACCATCAAGGTTTGATAAAATATAACAAATCTTGGCTGGCGAATGAAGAGCATTGCTGCCGACCTCAATCTCCGCGAAGTTGCCATATTTCGGCAACACGTAATATTAATAATTGGTAATAATAAATAATCTCGTGACATAAATATAAATAGGCATTTATAAATGACGAAAAATTTCCTTCTGAGTTGTATACAACATTCACTGACGCAGTTTTTTCAAAATAATTATTTTTCACGTTGGTAGTAACACAAAAGTTCTTTTTATTCACGCAATAAAAATATAAAAATGCATAATTTTGCCCTTCAAATATATATTTTATGGAAAATTAGCATCTACAGAATAAATCTATACTTCGTATGGGATTTTTTAGGTTCAATGAAGTAAAAATTCATAAACCGTCATTTGACTCAACTGAACCACTCCAACCTCCTTAATGTCGCTTGATGACATCATTTGCTGAGCTCATTAACAATAAAATTCCAGCTCAATTAGCGATTCTTCGTAAGAAACTGCGTTGAGTTGTCTAGATTTTAATTTGTTGTCCCGAAAAATTGATTTAGTCCAACCCATGGGAACTTCGAAGTTGAACCTTTCTTGGACTCATCGACGTCATCTTAAGGTATTCCTTTCACGAACCCCAATATTTAACAATTAGCTGACTTTCGTCTACAATGAATTAAAAATAAATTCCAGTATACTGGCAAAATTTCAAATCAAGTTACCAAACTTTTAACGAAAAAATCACGACTCTAAAAATCGTCTCATTTATTGGACACATTATGGAGATGACACGCTGGCCAGATTTCTATCTAAACATTTATACCCTAAATAATTCTAGATGGCTAATATAAACTGCTCACGTGTGTAATAAAGGAGGGGATTGAATGTTAAAAAAAATATTAATGATAAAACTTAGAGAAATGTGACTAGCAGAAGAAATTTCCGAGCCGCGATTTTTTAGGGACAATGTAAAAACGTCGAATTCTACTTAATTTGCGCGAATTTTTTTATTCCAATCTGTCGTTGGGTGCAATAATTGAGTGTGACTTGTTTTCATTAAGCGCCACTGTAATTTACCAATGATTCCGAAGGGCCCTCCTTATACACCCACAAAATACGGCCCTCCACGAAAAGAATACCTTAAGGGGGGAGTCATTTTTCATGCATTTTTTAAAGGTGATAAAATAATCGCTTCTTTTAAAAATTTTCCTTTTTCTTATTACAACTTTCAAGGGTTAAAAAATCTCTTTTTTAACCCTCCTTGGTCACCAAGGTCGTGGGTTCCCAGATTCAATCAAAGGTCAGCCCTCCAGGAGACGAGGGTTTGAAGTGCCACTATTTTTTCCCTAGAAGTCCCATGTCTGACGAGTATCCTGTTCCAATTGTACTTGAAAATATCAAAAATTCGGAAAGTTATAATTTTTTAGTGAAAAAGTGTATTTTTTGACAAATTGACCCATTCACGAATTTTTTTACACACGTTGTCATTTGAATTTCGACATACTGACTTTTCATACATGTTCTAGAATGCTCAAAGTATTTTCTAGTATTTTTTCAATCCCGATCGGACTGATAGCTTTCAGACAGCAAACATTTGGAATTTGGCCGGGTGAATTTCATCCAGTGTGACCACTATGCTATTCTACCGAAGTGTGACCACGGAGGGTTAAACAAAAAAAAATGACGGCGTTATAAGGTATTTATTTTGGCATCTTTTGAAAAGCTGTTTATGTTGTAGCTCAAAAACGTATTGATCGATCATACTGAAATTTTGGAAGGTTTCTCAGTATAACATTATTGGAAGGATATACCTAAAGTTTTAAGGTTATCGCGCAAATAAATTACCTTTTTGGGGTAAAAATTGTCGAGAAAATGGATAAAAGATATGAAAATTTGATTACAAAGCCTACTTAATCTTTAGTTTTATACTTTTTTATATTTTTATAGGTATAAGTTCAAAGTGGGATCAGTGTCTTATTTTTTTCAGAGGTCTATAGCTGCCTAACCGTTCACACAATCTCAATGAAACCTTGACTAAACGTGAGGTGTGTCCAATGGCTTCATTTTGTTAACAGACACTGAATGGCCTAACCCAATAGATATTGAGATAATAACCATCTTTAAAAAAATGGGGTTTGATCCACTGTGTACTTGGGGGTGTACACAGTGAAACATGTCTAATTTCACAGTCAAACAAAATTTCCAAATCAAGCAAAATTTGAAGAAAATTACCCTGATCCACTGTACACTTGTAGGTAATGGAGTGCTTTTCTCTATACAATGGGGAGTATTGTACAGTAAACTATTGAAAAATTAATTAAAAAAAGACAGCATATTATGAGACCAATAACAATAATTTATTGAATATTAATCAACAATGAGTACCTACCTAATGAGGTAGTACCAGAACCTATCTAAATTACAACGCGAAAATATTCATATTATGACTTACCTCTGTGTACCTCGAAAAATTGAGCCACTGTACACCGACCTTCTTTTTTTTTAAAGTGGGTACTGATAAGTTTCTATTTTTGTTAGGTTAATAAACACAATGCTCAAATACTGCAATATAGCTGTATATTGTGGGAGAACAATAACTTCGAACATAACTGCGATCGGTAAAGAAGCAAAAAAATATTCAAACTCAGTTGGTTTTTCAACTTTTGACACAAAAAATAGTATAAAATCACCTCTCACAGCCGAATTGCGCGAGAGCGACTCACAGACAAGTTCAAACCTATTGGCATCCGAGGGCAGTTCTAATGTAAGAAAAGACACATATATACATCAGGGTTGGGCATATTCGAATTTTTTTTATTCGTGTATAATAAAGAAACATATTCAAAATTCATTCCAAAAATGAATGAAGAATCCCAGTGGATTCAGTACTCATTCCGAAAATGAATAATGAATCCAACTCAATTCAGTATTCGTTGCGAAAATGAATAATGAATTCTACTGGATTCAGTATTCATTTCGAAATGAATAATGAATCCTACTGGATTCAGTATTCATTTCGAAATGAATAATGAATCCTACTGGATTCAGTATTCATTTGAAAATGAATTACGAATCCAACTGAATTCAGTATTCATTTCAACATAAGTAATGAATCCAACTGGATTCAATATTCATTCCGTATTCGGATATCATGAAATTGAATAATCTGGAAAATGGACAAGTGAAATGGGACAAATATAATGTTCCATTTCTACCCCCATTACCATACCACCATACCGCTAAAAGCACGATTTCCCTTGGGTAAATATAATGAAATCGGACGATAATGTTTCAATAGAATAAACATGTTTTCTGTCAGTTTTTCCAGATTATTCAATTTGATGATATCCGAATACGGAATGAATACTGAATCAAATTGGATTCATTGGTTATGTTGAAATGAACATTGAGTTCAGTTGGATTCATGATTCATTTTGGAATGAATACAGAATCCAACGGAATTCATTATTCATTTTGAAATGAATACTGAATCCAATAGGAGTCATTATTCATTTTCGGAACGAATACTGAATGCAACTGGATTCATGATTTATTCTCAAAACGAATACTGGATCGAGGTGGATTAATTATCGAAAAAAAAATCGGTATGCGGTATTATTTTTCTACTCGAATACTAAGAGTATTCGAGTATGCCCACTTTTGAGAAACAGAAAAGTTTCAGTGTACCCACTATTGCCATTGTTCCCACTTTGACCCTATCCTTCCAAAAATGCTACAGTGAGAAACCTCCCAAAATTTCAGCCAGCTCGATCAATAACTTTTTGAGCTATAATATGAGCAGTTTTTCAAAAGACACCTGAAGGAATCCCTTATAAAGGCGCTATTTAGTTTTGTTTAAAAAAGAAAAAAAAAAAATTACCACTTGAAAGTTGTAATAAGATAGTGTCAAAATTTCAAAATGATGCGATTATTTTATCACCTTTAAAAAAAATCATAAAAAATGACTTTTATTCGGGCGTCAATAGGGATGCCCCCCTTAATTCATCGCGACGTGGTGTATTCAAACATAGAACAATCCTTGCGATGTTTTTTTTCCAACTTTCCACATTTGTTAGGGTGCAGTCCTACCATAAGATGCAAGTACATAATAAATTCAACCCCCTTAATCTGGTTCGCAGCATCCTTCGATTGGCAGGATCCTCTCAACCTGGAATCACAATTAACCCAAGAAGAGATAATGGTTCGGGATCAATTTCGTTCGTATTGCCAGGAGAAACTTTTGCCAAGGGTTATCGACGCCTACAGGCGTGAACATTTCGACAAGGCGATAATGAAAGAGTTCGGTAATCTCGGTGTTCTCTCGTGTACACTCAAGGGTTACGGCTCGGCCGAGATCTCGTCCGTAGCTTACGGACTTTTGGCGCGCGAAGTTGAGTCCGTTGACAGCGGTTATCGATCCGCATTTTCCGTACAATCGCTCGCCAGTACGGCCATATATTCTTGGGGTTCGGACGAACAGAAAGAGCGATTCTTACCCAAGCTCGGTGAGTTCACGGTGACGGGCCTTAAAACGGTCGTTTTTTCCGATTTTTTTTGCCTACTAGATTATTTCTTTGAAATTTGGAAAAGAGGTATGTTATTAAGCATACGTTGAACTAATTTCGTGTAAATTTTTATTTTGAAACACTAAATATTAACAACGTTGTTGAGGTAGAATAGAGCCTCTGTGTAAAAAATGTGGTCCAACGACCGTATCGATAACTTGACAACCGTAGGTCTAAAAAATAAAAATGAAAAAGTTTTATAATCTATATAAATGTAGTTCTCGTTGTACGTAGCCATTTTTCGAAAATAAAAAAATTCTCAAAATAGCGAGTGTTCAAAAAAAAGGTGTAATTTTGGCAACATTTTTACTCATATTCGGGGGCTTGAAAAATACTTTTAAAAAAAGACCACGTACAATGATAGCTACTGCATTGGAGGAAATTTTGGTATTTTTAAATTGACAATCGGACAATTATAACGAAAGTTATGATTCCGGCCAGGTCGAAAAAAGTCATTTCGAAAAAAACGCGACTGATTGTTTTAGTATACATACGTAAATTGTTGCGCTACCTGCTCTTACTAAATCGTCTGTAACTTGGTCAATTATCAATATTTAAACTCGGATATTTCTTTACATATTCTTCAATATATATACTTGGAAAAAGTACAAAAAAATCGGTCTTTTTGCCCGATTACAGTGATGTGCCGCCTTAAGGGGAGAGATACCCTTAGGCAAGGAAAAAATGGCTGATTATCATGATTTTTTTTAAAGGAATAATTTCTTTGTCTTTATTGAGACTCAGGGTATGTTTTATTATTACTTTTGGCTGTTATATGGTATTTTTATAAGTAATCTTTAAAAATGGAGAAGGTATAGCACGGTCTTCTAAACGAGTTGCGGCGCGTGCTGTCAGACGGCGTGACACGTAGCAGCAGTGGGATTAATCGGAAAAAAACCAAACGAGATTTCTCTTTTATTAACACTCATACGCAGAATATGAACCAAGAAAAAGTGAGAAACGTTGAAAATCGATAAAATAGTACTCCGAAACAAAAAAAAATTGCATTTTCCGAAAAAAATGGCTTCATTTTTAAATATAAAATTATTATCTTTTAATTTTCAGAACCATTTAGGGTCATGTTTTAGACAATGTGGTGAGAAAGATTTATACCAAATTTAATGAGAATCGGTTGATTAATTTTTTAGCTATACGTCCGCCATTTTTAAAGATTAATAAAATAAAATTAACATGTTACAGCCAAAAGTAGTACACGATCGTAGATTCCATTGTACGGGGTCTTCCCCCTTATCACATTCCCCACCATATTCCCCTTCTTCATTCCCGCCAAAAGTAGTAATAAAACATACCTTAAGTCTCAAAAATGGTGAAGAAATCTTGCCTTTAAAAAAAATCATGAAAACCACCAAATGTTTACCTCGTCTGGAGGTTTTGCCCCCCTTGAAAATCAGATGGACAACATATCAAAGATATGGGACGTGGGAATCACGGGAATATCTCTATATTTTAGTGAAGGGTGACTTGATCGGTTGTTTCGGACTCACCGAGCCAAATCACGGTAGCGATCCAGCGTCCATGGAGACTCGTGCCGTTTACGACTCGGAGAAGAAAATTTACAAGCTACGTGGCAACAAAACATGGCTAGTAATTCGTTAATAATCTCAATCCGCGATAGACTCAATTTAGCACTGTCGTCGAATATCCATAAGTGAATATCCTTAAGTTGAATATCCATAAGTCGAATATCCATAAATACGAATATCCATAAGTACAAATATCCATAAGTACGAATATCCACAAGTCGAATATCCATAAGTCGAATATCCATAAGTACGAGTATCCATAAGTACAAATATCCATAAGTACGAATATCCATAAGTCGAATATCCACAAGTCGAATATCCATAAGTCGAATATCCATAAGTCGAATATCCATAAGTACGAATATCCATAAGTACAAATATCCATAAGTACGAATATCCATAAGTCGAATATCCGTAAGTATAAATGCCCATAAGTAAAATGTCCATAAGT
The DNA here is from genome assembly GCA_964007375.1 of Ophion obscuratus. Classification (NCBI taxonomy): domain Eukaryota; kingdom Metazoa; phylum Arthropoda; class Insecta; order Hymenoptera; family Ichneumonidae; genus Ophion; species Ophion obscuratus. The sequence goes on from OZ023319.1 coordinate 30,528,647, forward strand.
GAGTATAGAGTAGAAATGAGCGCCAGAAATGGCGGGAAGTAGAAAATATAGTGTGTATTGAAGGTAACTATAGAGTAGAAATGAGCGCCAGAAATGGCGGAATGTAGAAGAAAAGTGAGTTTGTTTGGGTTTGTTTAGGTTCGTTACGGCTTGTTTCAATTTGTTTGGGGTCCCCTTCTCTTATGGATATTCGTACTTATGGGTATCCGACTTATGGATATTCACTTATGGATATTCACTTATAAATATTCACTTATGGATATTCGACCTATGGATATTCGGTGATGGAAATTCAACTTATCGATATTGGACTTATGGATATTCCACCCCAATCAAATGTAGTACGATGACATTTAATATTTTAGGATTACGAATGCTCCGATCGCCGATATTGCCATAGTGTGGGCAAAGTGCGATGACGAGAAAATTCGCGGCTTCATCGTCGAGAGAAAGGACAACGAGGGACGTCTCGATACACCCAAGATTCAGGGCAAATTGTCACTGAGGGCTTCAACCACTGGAATGATTCTCATGGACGATGTTATCGTACCGGCTGACAATCTTTTGCCCAACGTTACCGGTCTCAGAGTAAGTGCCCGACGAGCTTAGGCTATTCGCTCCAATAATGTCATAGTGAGAAATCTCCCAAAATTTCAGCCAGATCGATTAATAACTTTTTTCAAAAGACAGTTTTTGAAGAGACGCCCAAAAGAATCGCTTATAATGGCGCCATTTTGTTTTGTTTAAAAGAGAACAAAAGTTAACACTTGAAAACTGTAATAAGATAATGTCAAAATTTTGTAATGATACAACTATTTTATCATTTAAAAAAAAATGCATGAAAAATTACTCATTTTTGGGCGTCTACAGGGATACCCTCCCTTAAATACCCTAATCGTGTATTTAAGTTTATCATATATTGAAAATCCTCAACTAACTATATATTCAAATAGGCACAGGAAATTTTCGAAACGATGTGTTATTTTCACGAATGGTAATTAGGTATTCCTTTCTTTAAACATTCGGTGGTGCCCTGTTTTTATGGTCGTTACAGAATCTTTAGAATTTTTTACACGGGTGAGCAGTTTATACTGTTCATTCAGTGTATAAATTATTAGATAAAAAAGTCGTCAGAGTGTCGCCTCCATAAAGTGCCGTAAAAATAAGACGATTTTTAGGGTCGTCATTTTTTGTTAAAAGTTCGGTAACTTGGCTTGAAATTTTACCAGTATTCTAGGATGTATTTTTACTTCATTATAGACGAAAATAATTTAATTGTTAAATTTTCGGGTTCCTGAAAGGAATACCTTAAGAAAAGCACTATTTCAGAATTGTTTACATCCTGGGTTCAATATATGTTTTACTAGCTTCCACAAACGGCTACGCCCTGCCTCGATATACGCAAGGAATACAATTTTCCATAACAAGTTTACACCCCATTTCACCACCATAAGAGATTATTCTCAAAAAAACCTTCCTTAGTGCACCTCTAAACTTCACCAAACAAACTTTGCTACCCCATTTTCCTATTAAGGATTGAATTTCCAAAAACTTCGAAATTTAATTAATTGTGTCCAATTTCAAGTAAATTTGACCCATTTTTTTTAATTTTTCGTACAAACTATGCCATTCCCTTTCGTTTAGGGGTTGAATTTCAAAAACGCTAAATACGTATTTTATTAATTGTGTTGAAGAGCATTAATACTAAGTTTCAAGTAAATCTTCTGACCAGGTATTTTTTATTTTTAATACGAACTTTGCCACCGCCTTTCTTCCCTCAGGAGTTGAATTTCTAAAAACGCCGAAATACGTGTTTCATTAATTGTTTCGAGAAGCACGAATGCCAAATTTCGAGTAACTCTGACCAGATTTCGTTAAATTTCTATACAATCTTTGCCACCTCTATTCTTCCCTTAAGGGTTGAATTTCGAAAAACGCTGAAATTTAATTAATGGCGTCTAAGTGCAGTCATATAAAGTTTCAAGTAAATTTGACCCGTTTTTATTTTATTTTTCGTACAAACTTTTCTACCCCCTTTCGTTTAGGGGTTGAATTTCGAAAACGCTAAAATACGTATTTTGTTATTTGTGTTGAAGAGCATTAATACTAAGTTTCAAGTAAATCTTCTGACCAGGTGTTTTTCTATTTTCCTTACGAACTTTGCCACCCCCTTTCGGCCCTTAGGAGTTGAATTTCTAAAAATGCTGAAATAGGTGTTTCATTAATTGTATCAAGAAGCACGAATACCAAATTTCAAGTAAATCTGACCAGAATTTATAAAATTTATAATTCCGTTCTCCCCTCAAGAGTTGAATTTCTAAAAATGCCGAACTACGTGTTTCATTAATTGTTTCAAGAAGCATGAATACCAAATTTCGAGTAACTCTGACCAAATTTTATTAAATTGCCAAACAAACTTTGCCACCCGTGTTCTTTCCTTAAGGGTTGAATTTCGAAAAACGCTAAAATACGTATTTTATTAATTGTATTGAAGAACATTAATACTAAGTTTCAAGTAAATCTTCTGACCAGGATTTTTTCATTTTCTATCCGAACTTTGCCACCCCCTTTCGCCCCTCAGGAGTTGAATTTCTAAAAACGCTGAAATACGTGTTTCATTAATTGTATCAAGAAGCACGAATACCAAATTTCAAGTAAATCTGACCAGATTTTATAAAATTTACAAACAAACTGTTCTTTCCTCAAGGGTGGAATTTCGAAAAACGCTAAAATACGTATTTTACTTAGTGTGTTGAAGAGCATTAATACTAAGTTTCAAGTAAGTCTTCTGACCAGATGTATTTTATTTTTCATACGAACTTTGAGACCCTCTTTCTCCCCTTAGAAGTTGATTGTTTTACGCTGAAATACGTGTTTTTTTAATTGTGTCAAAAAGCACGAATACCAAATTTCAAGTAAAACCGACCAGATTTCATTAAATTTCCATACAAACTTTGCCACCCCTTTTCTTCCCTTAAGGGTTGAACTCCGAAAAATCACTTCTTAAATGGTGCCTATATAATAAAACTAACATGCTCTCTAAATTTCATGTTTCTATGTTTAGCGGTTTAGGCTGGGCGATGATGAATCAGTTAATCAGTCAGTACTTCGCCTTTTGTATATATAGGGTGTTTGGCGCATGGACAGACACCATTTTTTGGGGGGATTTGGGGGGGGGGGGTAATTTTCTACTTTTTTCACCCTTAAACACTATGTCCTAAGTGCCACGGTAATTGAGCTATGATTTTTTTTTCGATTTTTTAATTACCCGAAATTTCGCCTTTAAATCGTCATAACTTTTTTGTTTGTGGTTGTAATAGCACGAAATAATTTTGGTCGTATTCTGCATTGTATGCTAAATATCAATGAATCATTATTTGATACAATTGGTTTCAAGTAAAATGACTCATGGGCTTCCAAAGTCTTAAAAATGCGTAAATGTATGAAAAATGTCAACTTATAAATTTATTATAAAAAAAAAACAAAAAGCTATTTTGAACTTAGCTTTGTTTAAAAAAGTTCTCTAGTTTATACTCTTTCCAACGGTATGCTACATGTCATATGAATCATTCATTATGTGATAAAAATTAACAGAATAACTTTTTTTTATCATGAATTAGGAGTTGAAAATTGTCATACATTTACACATTTTTAAGACTGGAAGTTCAAGAGTAATTTTCGTAAAACCAATTGTATCAGATAATTATTTATTTAGAATAAACATACATTGCAATATACAACAAACTGATCTCGTGCTGTAACAACCGCAAATAAAAAAGTTATGACGATTTAAAGGCGAAATGTCGGGTAATTTAAAAAAAAACGAAAAAAAATCATGTCTCAATAACCATGACCGTTAGGAAGTAGAGTCTAAGGATGACAAAAATAGCAAATGACCCCCCAATTTCCCAATAAAATGTATTGGTCCATGCGCCAAATACCCTGTACAGATTTACGCCCGAAAAGATGCCATGAAAACTATTTTTTCCTATCGGATATAAAAAAAGTAAAGCTCGTTTTTCGAGACTGCTCGAAAGTCTGAAAAATCATGAAACACCTATGTAATTACTTATCAGGGTCCTTTCGAGTGTTTGAACGGTGCACGTTACGGTATTGCCTGGGGTGCATTGGGAGCAGCTGAGACTTGTATGAAACTGGCGGTTCAGTACACTCTCGATAGGAGACAGTTCAGCAGACCGCTGGCGGCCAATCAATTGGTACAGAAAAAATTTGCCGATATGATGATGGAAATAGCCATAGGTTTGCAGGCTTGTCTTCGCGTGGGAAGGCTGAAGGACGAGGGAAGGCAAGTGACGAAATTTTATGCTTAGCCATGTCAAAATTAAACGTGAATTGTCAAACGACGAAAAAGATTGGACGTAAAAATTATCCCAAGATATCACGAACCACTGTCGTCGAATATCCACAAGTCGAATATCCATAAGTACGAATATCCATAAGTCGAATATCCATAAGTTGAATATCCATAAGTCGAATATCCATAAGTCGAATATCCATAAGTCGAATATCCATACGTCGAATATCCATAAGTCGAATATTCATAAGTCGAATATCCATAAGTCGAATATCCATCAGTCGAATATCCATAAGTCGAATATCCATAAGTCGAATATCCATAAGTCGAATATCCATAAGTCGAATATCCATAAGTCGAATCTCCATAAGTCGAATCTCCATAAGTCGGCTATCCATAAGTCGAATGTCCATAAGTGAGTATAGAGTAGAAATGAGTGCCAGAAATGGCGATAGAGATAAGTGACTTTGTTTGGGTCTGTTTGGGTTCCCTATATACTCCCTTGTCCTCTACCTCCCGCCATTTCTGGCACGCATTTCTACTCTTATACTCATTTATGGATATTCGACTTATGAATATTGGCAATTATGGATATTCGACTTATGAATATACGACTTATGGATATTCGATTTATGGATATTCGACTTATGGATATTCTACCCCAATCATCACGAACAGCGGCAATAATAATAATCTGAAGAAATGTAGAACCAATAGTATTGAAAAATAATTTGAGAATTGGCGCCTTCAACATTTTCTATTATGGTCCATTTTTATTGAGTTATTTACTTCTTCGTAAAAATAAATACTGGGCGTGCCCCTTTTGATTCAAGTAGAGTTAATTTTTGGACACAATCTTGAGTAGTTGGATTTTGATGAATATTGCGATGTTGTAAGTGAGGGAATTAATATATTAAAAGAAAGTTCCATTTCAGAGTAACGCCAGAAATGATTTCCCTTGTGAAGAGAAATTCCGCTGCAAAGGCACTAAATATCGCAAGAGTGTCGCGAGACATGCTCGGCGCAAACGGAATTTCCGACGAGTATCACGTGATGAGACACTTGACGAATTTGGAATCTGTGATAACTTACGAGGGCACGGACGACGTGCACGCTCTTATACTCGGTAGAACTGTCACCGGAATACCAGCCTTTGCTAACTGAATAGAAAAAAATCTTACGCCAAATGTCTCGCAACTGTATTTAAAGAAAAAATTAAACAAAATCACACATCTTTGAGATAAATAAATAAAAATGTTTTTCGCTAACTTCGAATCGACAAGTGTCATTATTTTATTTCCCAATGCCGTTTTCTGCCCGCTCCTTTTGCTCCGGGAGGGAAAAAACCCGCGCGACCGTAAAAACGAATACAGTTTCAACAAAGAAATTTTACAAAGGGCGCAAAACACAAAATCCTCACGACGAATCGTAAATAAAGTTTTAATTGCTAAGTAATAAAACGTTAATTACATGTTCTCAATAATTAGTTGTTTTTTTTTTCAATTACAACACACCGTTTCGTGCAAAAGTGTAAAGAGGTTTTTGCTTGCTCGTATTTTTTTTTGTTTGAGATTTTTTTTCTTTCGCAGTGCTACACTCAAATATACCTTCACGACTTAAATTGTGTTTAATAATTCTTGACTACAATAAGCTCTTCGTAAAACGTAAGTAACATTGTAGTTTACAGTAGTTTACAGTTGTTCACGTCTTCACTCGTTTCAAATGTGTCTATTACATAGTTACACATCATTTTTTTATGTTGGAATCGAATCGATAGGAACGAAAAGGAAAAGCAAACGAAATCATCCGGCGAGAGAGTCGTTTCGCGATTGTGTCATAACGTCTTTCCTTTTTTTTTTATCATCTTTGACAGATGTCCGTTGGTTTTTTATTCTTCTCTTAAAAATCATAACTCGTGTGAAAATAGTTTCGAGTATCGCGAACTCTGACTCTCTATCTCTCTCTCTCGGAATCAACGTGATCGCTAGCAATGATCGGTAATTATTTTAGCAGTTAATTTACACTTTTTTGCAAATCTTATATATATATATGTATAAAAAAAACCTTTTTGTACGATTCCAACATGTACACAAAACTTTGTCTACGTACAGAAATAATAATAATATTTTACAAACTTCCGGGTTCATAACCACGACCGCTCCCTTGCTCTCTCGCTTTTTTCACCTCCGCAGTAGATAACTCATGTACAAATAAGAATAAATAATAGATCATTTAGGTACGCTACGGTTGATTTTTTTTTAAATGTAATCCTTTGGTATTCGACGTAAACTTTCCGGCGATTCGATTCGTCTACCGTGTAGTCTCCGCTAAAACGGCCAGTCACCCTGTTCTCACACGCTGTCTTTCTCTCTTTGGTACTGTCGCGTTTTCTATCATTTAATTATTCATTTTATTTATAAATCTACAGCGAGTCGGTTTCCTCGTGTTCACCTCATCGTCCGTTATATATTTTTTTTCCCCCGCAAATACACACGCCGAGAGACGTCTCTCGTTATTAACTGGGCCCCACGATAATTCGACGAAACAAGAAAAGAGAATTTTCCTTTTCGTTCTTTCTTCCTTATTTTATTTTTGTTCATTTTCTCCATTAGTCTCCATTCGAAAATTATCTGTCTCTATATTTCGTGACAGCAACGTCCCCCTTCGCCATATACATCGCCCTGCGCGTCTGTACGATGATTCTCGTTATATAATAAATATAATAACGTATACTTGGTTTTGCATTTTTATTTTACATTACTTTTTTTTTATTTAAAAATTTTTTCTTCCTCCCTCTCTCTCTCGTCAACTATTCGATACCTTATTGTCGTGCGAACTGTTATTTTTCTTTTTATATCTCTTGTTTCAACATCGTATGTTTCTGTTCGTGTATGTATTTAGTGATTATAATTTTCTTTTCGCTCGAAATTAAAGTCACCAGCCGGATGTACAATTTGCGTCAAACATTCGAGCTTGTGGCTATTTCGCTTTATCGAAATTTCAGCAAGTTGCCCCGCAAAAAAATTATCACGCACACTGTCGCTCGATACGAGTGGAAATATGAAAAATTATTCGCAGTGAAAAAAGAAATAGCGATTAACGAGAAGTTCGCCCTGCCGAAGAAAGAAGAAAAAAATCGGGTAATTATGCAGTTTAAGGACTTTTCCGAAAAAGGACGGGTTTTTTTGCCATCATCTGCTTTAATTGGTCACCATTATTGATGTTCCGTCGGGAGAGACTGACATTTTCTATTAATTCCATAAGTTATGGGGTTTTGAAGTTTCCAGAAACACGTAATAAAATAGAACATTTTTAAATATTTCGGCGCCAATATTGGGGGTGGGCGGTTGGAGGATTTATAAAAAAAACCTTCCTAAATACAATGCCGAAGAGAAATCGCGCCGGTCACTTCCCCCTTTCCCCCTGCAGCCGTTGTAAGTTCGTAAGGATACGCGATTTTAAAGTTGAGACTGAATATCGGTCAAATTGGGTCTACATTTTTTCTAGCCATTGATATGAATAAAAACTGTCTTGAAAAAAACCTGCACTCGCACACGCACCATTTTTGGGGCTCTAACTGGGGCCCCTCAAATTATCAATGTGGTACCGTTGTAGTCCATTTAAATACATTTAAAAACTACGTTGAGTGTCTTTGGTGCCCCCCCCCCTTCGCTTCCGTGGGCGGCACTGCCCCTGGGAACCGTGGAGGGCATTGCCCCTGGGAACCGTGGGGGGCACTGCCCCTGGGAACCGTGGGGGGCACTGCCCCTGGGAACCGTGGGGGGCACTGCCCCTAGGAACAGAGGAGGGCACTGCCCCTGGGAACCGCGGCGGACACTGCCCCTGGAAACCGCGGGGGTTGCACCCCCCTGCGTGACCGCATCAGCCACCTTCCGCATACGACACACAAACCCAGAGGGGGGCGGGAGCGGGGGGTATTTGGAAAGGCTTCTTTTATAAATTCCTCCAATCCCCACATCCAATATAGGTGCTCCGAAAATGTTCGAAAATACGCTACTTAATAACGTGTTTTCGTGCACTTCAAAACCATATACCTTTTTATGGGAGGGTGACCGCCGCGATTTATTTTCGGCATTGCATTTAGAAAGCCTTTTTTATAAATGCCCCCACCCCCCACCCCCAACATAAGCGTCGAAATATTTAGAAACGCCCCATTTTATCACGTGTTTCCGCGAACTTCAAAACCCCATAACTTATGGAATTAATTGGAAGTGTCAACCTTCCCCGACGGAATATCACTCAATATAATGGAATAAACAAGTTCACGGCGAGAAAAAAAAAATTATCCCGTCGTTTTTCGGAAAAGTCCTCAAACTGCATAATTACCAAAAATCGTATTGTACGTTGTCATTAATTCCTAATCCGTTGGATATGTGTTGAGTATTTCCATATAAATATACCATTTAACTTTACAAATTGTGGTAAGATATCCTTTTTTTCCTTCTTCATTATATTACGTTAAATTTACATGTTGCCGATAAACGAGCCGTGTTTCTCCTCATTGACGTTGAATTATCGAAGATATTCGTCTTCGTATAAGCGCAAACATCAACGAGCTTTAGAAAAATATGGTTTCTCTTTTCCGATAACACGAAATAAGGAAACATCTTGAAACGTGAGCAAGACTACGGACTCGAAAGCGTTCCCAAAAAAATGTGTCTAAGCGCTCGTACAGTCGAAGACAGTATTTAAACGACTACACAGACCTAACAAATTCAGTTGAAGAATTTTCTTCCAATCGCCTAGTAGCGGGGGGGGAGGTGTTAACTCCACTTATAATCGCAAATAACAGACCTCTTTTATTTACAATTTCGCAAATTTGACGCGGAAATTATTAAAAATTCTACGACCGTAAAATAGGCCAATCCGATTACTCCAAAAAAAACCTCTTTCTACAATTTCTTTACGATATATTATTTTCCCAAGAATTAATTAATAGTCTCTCAGACTGCACAAGTAAACTTCGGAGTAAATATTTGCCCTGATTTTTTTATAATGAATTCTTCGTAATTAAAATTCCAAATAAAGTAGGAATGCATTTTTCAAAAATAAGCGGGAGCATTGATTCGCGCGAGCAACCAGAGAAATCCTCTCTTTCGATACTACAAAAGTCTGTATTATCAGTGAGTGACGAAAATAATCGATAATGCAAAAATGCCTGGTCCTATTTCGAATCCTTCATCTACGTCGCCAATTTGCACATTTCGTTAACAAAACGAGTATTAAATTATTTTTCTCAAGTATCTACGGCAATGAAAAAAACGCACGTATAAAATTACGATTCAGATATTATTATCCCTCCCCCGCGAAATTATGAGCATCGAATTAAATGATCGATCTTCTATTTGTCTTTTAACAATACTTTTACAAGTTTTTCTGCGTTTTATTCATTTTTTCTTTTATGATAAGTCATTTCCTCGTAATTTACTGTCTGATGTATATGTACATATACATACATACATACATACATACATACATACATACATATATATATATATATATATATATATATATATATATATATATAAATTGTTTAATTAATAAATATTTTTTGACATAACACGCAAAATGATTCTGTTCCCCCGAATTGGGTGTGTTTTGTGTGATATTTCAATCTCGACATTTTATAGTTTCGCCACGAAAAATCGCGGGCCAACCTCATTCCCCTATTCATATATGCATGTCTATATACATACATATATACATGTATGTATATATACATGTAATTTAAAATATTACTCATTGTATATCTATGTATTATAATTATCAATATATATATATATATATATATATATATATATATATATATAATATACCGTGGTTTTTTTCTTCTTTAAAATTTATGCTGCATAACTAAGTATGTCCAATTGTCAATGAACGTCTATTCATAATTTCCTACTGTGTCATATCTGTGTAACGTGTTTATGTGTATTTATGCTTACAGCTTAAAAAAATTGTTCCTTAACAAAACCATGTCGTGTCAGTATGTTTATGTCGATAATAATAATATATTAATAATAATAATCAGGTTTCGATAATAGTAATAATGGCAATAATATTCGTAATAATAATAAAACTCTGGCTTCCCAACTAAATTGTATTTACAGAAGTATTATACAGTTACAAGAGACGACGAATTTTTCCGGTCTATGCTTCATTCCTTTACATGTCTGATTTTCTAGTTCTTTTTTTTTGCATTTGTGTGTGATCTCCCTTTTTTTAAACAGTTTGCGCAGATTTTTGCGCCTCTGATCGTACAAATACAAATTCTTCTATATATATATATATATATATATATATATATATATATATATATATATATCGACATCAGATATGTCCATTAATGCAATTATTTCTTATCTGCACAATTTTTCGCAATTTTCTCATTTTTTGAGCACTTAAGGGAAAGTCTGTCGGACCAGCAAAAAAGTAGCAGAATTTGTCCAAATTTCGCGAAATTCCGATTGGAAAAGAAAACATCGAATCAATGGAGAATACCCGATGGAAAGAGCTATGTTAAAGAAAATTACGTAAAACGTGGCCAGTCTTAACACTGGAGAGAGATCACCACGACGAGAAATAAACGCGAGGCACACGACGCGACTGCAGGGCAATTCTTTTTTTTTCCTCCTCTCTTTGCTTCACACCTCGTACTTTATTGCTGAATTTTTGCCGATGACTCGCACACTTTACAGGATCTCGCATGTTTCTCTTTCCTCCTAGTTTGCGGGTACGGAAAAAAAATGTCCGAACAATCGCACTTGGTTTTTTTCTTCTTCCTTTTTTTTTCATAACTTCGTCCGAACCTCCGACGAAGCGCTCATATTTATCTTTTGTCTCACGGTTTTTATTTTATTTCTTATACTCCTCCTCACGTTTCTTAATACTTAATTTAACCAACGTTACAATTAGTATATGTTTACTTTGTACTATATATGATGTTAATCCGTCGGTCAAGAGGACCGCGTTTTGGTACGATGAATTTTTTTCCCTCTCTCTCTCTCTCTCTCTCTGTCTTTTGCTTTCTCTCATTACACGCGCGAATGACACGACGACGCTTCTTTCCTTGCTCTTTTATTTGCATCGAATGCCTGCTTGTTCGTTTTGTCTCGATTTCACCAAGAACGTCGATCAGCCATGCGAACAAACCCGAATTGAATTATTCATTCATCATTCCCTCGTCACACAACGTGGATCTTATTTTTGCCTCGTTATTCTCGAGTTTCGTCTGCGATGATGCGAAAACTTATAATACACAGCTTTTTTCGTGGCTTCAATGAGTATTTTTTTTTTTCGAGCTCAGTGTGTCTCGCTGGTCTCAAAATATCGTCGTCGTTTATCGAGCTTCCGGGTGTAGTCTGAACGTATTTTTTTTTACTTTTTTTTCTCTCTTTGGAGCTTTTCACGGATTTTACAAGAGTTCGAGGTAGCGAGCCGGAGAAGTCGAGGAGGGCGATTCGAAAAAATTCGTTCATATCGGTTGATGTACTTTGGAAACTTCGAGAGCGTCGAGTGTTTCGTCGATGAATGTTGAGTGCTGATTTTTTTTAGACGTGGATACTTTCAATGAAAATTCAACTCCGAAGTTTCAACGAGTAGCACGGCGTCGCTTTCGAGAGGAAAAATTCAATTGTGAGCAATTTGGCACAGTTTCTCACGAACAATTAAATTTCATCTCGATTCACTGTGCTTCGCAATAGTCCAGGCAATAAGCATGGAAGTAAGGCACTACTTAGATATAAATACGCAAAATTGATCTGACGATAATTGGATGTCGCTGAATCGAATGGCGATAATAATTTTGCAATCAACCCCCGAGAAAATGTTTTGAAATGTAAACAAATGTTTGAACGCGTTTAATCCGGAATTTAATGATTTTAACGAAAAATATGCCAAACAAAAATTGTTTGGGACGTGAAAGTACGTGTAAAGCTATTGAACGTTCATCTTCGTATCTTTAAAAATAAGGGAGAAAAAACGAAAAACCATTCAATTGGAGGACGAAAACGTCGAAGTTTCAAAAAATAAAAATAAAAACAAATTAGTATATGTCCCGGGTTCTTTGTTTGTCAAATATTGCTTTAGTAAGAGTTGATCTAACTTTCTAGAGATTTTATTTATTTTTATTTATTGTGTAAGTATTGAAAAATGACGACTGAACATTAAACAAAAATTACTGGTTGAGGATCACTGTCAGAAAGAGACGCACTATATGGCTCCGCCGTTCGCACTCATAGGAGGTTCTTTCTGTCGTTCCGCCACGCATGCGCGCAACGCGCTCCACCGAGCATCGTGCGACCTTCACACTCCCAGTGGTGCTTCGACTGCAAAGCGATTCTGTCTTGCAAATTTTCATTCGTCTTTTTCTCCCTTATTCTTGAAGATACAAAGACGAACGTTGAATACTTTTTTTACCTACTTTTATGTCCTAAACAACTTTTATTCGACATATTTTTCGATAAAACCATTAGGTTCCGAATTAAACGGGTTTTTACACATTTTTAAACATTCTCTCGGGGGTTGGTTCCAAAATCATTATCGCCATTCGATTCCGCGTCGTCCAATCAATTTTGCGTATTAATATCTAAAAAGTGCTTACTTTCGAAAATTTTACTGGACTATAAGGAACTGTGCTGAATCGTCGAGATTCAATTTGTATTTACTCGTGAAGAACGATAAATTCGAACTTACGAAAACTTCGAAGGTGAAGGAAAATTGGGGATATTTGTGCCTGAAGAAAATCAGTAATCTAAAAATTCATCGGCTCAACCTCTCAACTGCGAGACGTTTTGACAAAATTTAATTCGAAGGCTAGAAGTCTGCCTCATGCAATTTGACGGAATTTTTACAAAACAAATGGACTCGAAAAAGCAGGAATTGCGTCAATTTGTTTTCAGATCTCAGCATTTATTTGCTCATACGATCCCTTTTTTTTCGTTTTTGGCAGTTTCACGAGTACTATTTTTCGATAAATAAAAATTCAGACCACAATTTAAAAAAGAGGAAATTAAAAATATACCTATAGGGATCTTTCGTTTGCGATAAATTACTCGATTATTTTCGCAACGTTTCTCGTATTCATCTGATTCCCATAGTATCCACGTATTCTGATCACACTTGAGCGACGCGCGAAGAATTTTCCATCCCGCCGTACTCGATCTACCCGCCGCTGATCCCTCAAGGGGGATGTTTTCCCCGAACGAGCCGAGTAATCCAAATAATTTTGAATTTCTCTACACGAGCTCACGAGTATTTTTAAAAAGTCCACGAGAACTTGATGACATACGTTCACGGTTCAATATTTTCAAACGCGGCGGGCAATTCGAATAAAAATTGCGATTTTACGAAAAATGCTGTTTCGCAGCATCCTCTGCCAAACGACAAGCAACAACTATAAGACGAAGCTCCTGCATCGAAATCACTGTGCAAATGTCATAAAATGTCGAATCAACCTTTCCTCTCTGAGATATTCGAAGGTGACAATAAAAATGAGAATAAAAAAAATTTTAATCGCGCATCGACGCGATCCAGATGAACAAAAATTACGATCCCGAACATTTCCTGCCCGTTCGAGTGTAGCGAGGAAACATACATTTTTTTCTCATTCATCGTTCGCACTCCGATCTAAACCTCAACAGCGTCGTATCATTGTCTCGATCTTTATTCCTCTTCTCCTTCATTTTTTTTAAAGAGCATTTCTGTTTTTTTATTTTTTTCGTAATAAAAGTTCTCAATATGTACATTAAGCAGAGCATGGCACCGTCGCGACGCTGAGTAAATCCCTTAGGGAGGGAGACATGGTGGGAAAAAACACACAGTGTCTCCGAACACACTGGTCCCCTCCGATGGTGTGCACTCTCTTCGAACTGTCAAAAAATCTCTCGCACTTCAACAGCGTCCACATTGATAAATTAGTATTTCTTTTACTCCCTCGCATTATTTGTTTCTTCTTTTTAATTTCATTTATTTTTTTATTTTTTTTTATATCACTTGGTTTACACACGTGCGACATCCGTGTAGCACCCGAATCGCACGTGGCTTTGTCTTCTTTTTTTTTTATAATTGTTCCACTGTGTGTGTTTGTGTTTGTGTGTTGGGTGACCAACGAGGAATTGACGAGTCTAATATTGCTTTCGTTTCGTATCGTCAGCTGCCACTTGTTGCTCGTATTGATGTTTTTCAAAAACTGCATTCTTTTTTTGTTCACGAATCTCTTCTAATCACTCGGGTTTCTCGATCCTCGTCGACGCGGATAACAAGTTTTAAAATAATATACACAAATCAAAGAAACGTCAACTATCGAATCTAGAACTTACGCGCGAAGGAACTTACAGCTCGATGAGGGCGCAGACGCGAGGTAAAATTATTTAAAAAGAGCGCAGGGCGGCTGGTGATAAGAAGAACAAAACTTCATCACGATTGCGTGCTGAACAACGGCATTGTTTCAATTCGCGATCACAGTCCGAGTCCACCCAGCGTCACTTCCACTTTGAAAGTGCTCTCGCTTCTTTCTCCTCTCGTACTTGTTTCCATTTCTTTTCTTTTCGCGAATCGAAACATTGCAACGAATGCTGTGAGTTTTTCCTCTTTCCAATGGAAATTTTGACTAGATCTCATCGCGAGCTCTCGCAAAGAAAAAACAAAACGAGCCCCCGAGTGACAATTAACCGAGCTAACAAAGACTAGAAACACGCGTGGGCGGGGAAAAACAATTCGTCCCCATCGACGAGAGTCAAGGAGGGGAAAAATATATATATACGATTTATAAATACGAAACTTACGGCCTACTATGGCAAACTCTGGCACTAGCCCCCAAAACGTCGATAGGATCGAGAACACTTGAGTCGTTTTTTTTTGCATTCCTTCGTCCCCGTTCCCTCATTCTCGGGGATATCGAGAGATCGATCGCGAGCAATTGACGTGGCAGCTTCGAGAACATTGATCCCTGTCTCTCGTTCGCTCATGGCGAATTATAATTTTTCGTGTTTCTTTGTCACGAACAATGGCGAACAGCGAGCAATGAGAGGCTACTTATTGCAATTTCTTTTTTCCCCTTCTTTTCTTTCGTTCGCTAAATCCTTCTCTTTTTTCCCCAATAAACGTGTAAAAAATCTGAAATCTAAGGCCTCGGTGACGTTTAATGTGTGTGTGTGTGTGTGTGTGTGTGTGTGTGTGTGTGTGTGTGTGTGTGTGTGTGTGTGTGTGTGTGTGTGTGTGTGTGTGTGTGTGTGTGTGTGTGTGATTGTGGGTGGGTGTATGGGGGGGGGGGGGGGGTGTATGTGAGTGTGGGTGTGTGTGGCGTGAGTATGTGGGTGTGTGTGTGTGGCGTAAGCCTGTGGGTGAGTGGAGGTATGTGAGTATGGGTGTGTGTGTGTGTGTGTATGGGGAGTGAGTGTGCGGGTGGGTATGTATGTAAGTGCGTGGGTGTGTGGGGTGAGTGTGTGTTGGGGGTGGGTGTGTAGGGTGAGTGTGTGTTGGAGGTGGGTGTGTGGGGGGAGTGTGTGTTGGGGGTGGGTGTGTGTGTGGTGTGAGTTTGTGTGGGGGGGGGGAGAGTGTGGGTGGGTGTGTGTGGGGGTTGAGTGTGTGGGTGGGTGTGTGTGGGATTTGAGTGTGTGGGTGAGTGTGTGTTCGGGGTGGGTGTGTGTGGTGTGAGTGTGTGGGTGAGTGTGTGTGGTGTGAGTGTGTGTGAGGGGGAGCGTGTAGGTGGCTGTGTGTGGGGGTTGAGTGTATGGGTGAGTGTGTATGTGAGTATGCGTGTGCATGTAGGGTGAGTGTGTGTGAGGGTGTGTGTAGCTCGCTATTGGCACAAAGTCGAGAATAACCTTTCGTTATCGTGAAAAAAGTAACGACAAACGACGATCAATGACACTCGAACGATTATTTCTCTCACTTTTTCGCAACGCTTTTGAACCGAAAGAATATTTAATTGTTGTTTACGAGAAGGGTAGATCCTCGTCCGGTGACTCGTCGTGATATTCCTCGTGGTCGGACGTATGTCACAAAACTTCGCTCGGCTGTCGCGGGCTAATGCCCAAACTCGGAGACAACTGTCCCTCGTCGACCGACTGATTCTTCGGATCCTCGTCTTTCCACTTGTCCATTGAGCGTCGTCGTGCGTTCATGAAGAAGTTACCGACTGTCGTTGGCTCGAGGCCCAACTGCCTAGCGATTGTCACCTGCATCTCCTTCGACGGCCTCTTCGTCTCCTGATAATTCAGAGAGAAAACATTAATGAACGATGCAACATGCGTTGCGATATATGGACGACAGGGGTGGAGGCGCGATCTCCCATCTAAGCAGCGTTCGCATGGATCGACACTTGGATGGGTGACCGCTTAGTCGCTTGAGAGACTACCGAGAGGGAGGCAATTTTACTATAAATACGAAGAAAATGTTCCCATCCTGTGCAGAAGTTTGTTGGGGAGCCCCCGGACCCTGGCAGCTCTTTATAAGGATCCAAGTGGGTTTCGTGTTATTTCCCGATTGACCTCGTTTGAGAATTTTGCGGATGATTTTTTTATTTTTTATTCGCAGGACAGTTTGTTGATTAAAAAAAGGCCAGCTGAAAGACACCTAGGGGAACCAGGGTAAACCCAAGTTTACCATCGTTTCGGTTCGTTTGACTTGCTGATATTAAAAAGCGACAGGTAAATAAACACAATGAAAGTGCTAATTATTAATATAATAAGAACCGTTTGTCAGAATTTTTTCACGGTTATTGCGTGATTTTTTGCTGAATCTTTTACAGTCTAATGGGGAAAAATGAATGCAAGCTAGCGGGGCAAGATGGGTATGTTCTCGTCTTGCCCCGCATTGCCAATGTTATGGCCAACCCGCCTACCCAGTTTAAGGTGTCTTCTCACTTTAGACGCTAACAAAAAGGCTATTTTCATGAATTTTTTAAATAGGTTTATATTATGGATATTGATATAAAAGTTGTTACACTTAATAAATACACTTTCGAAATACATTTAAAAAAAATGTATTTATTTATGTAACCCAAACAAACTTTAAACGCGTTTTTGCCAATAATTCTTGTCCCATCATGCTTCGCAAATGTCGTAAAATGGGAAAAATAAAGGTTTAATCAAAAATGTATATTTTATGTTAACAATCAGATAGACTGATTTTTAACATAATTTTCTTCTTAAAATTACAAGATTAATAAATTTTGACTAGTATAAAAGAATAATTAAAGTTGAATCATTAATGTGTATTGTTTTATTTGAGCATGAGCTTAGCGTTCTCATTTTGTCCCTACTTTCCCTACCCGTGAAAAAAGTATGTAAAGTAAAAAAAAATATTGAAAAAAATTGTCCCGTCAAGGGTTCATCGTCTCGAACAGTTGACGAACGTGTGGATCGGGCCTATAAGAAGTTTTCCAATATCTGGCATAGATTCAGTCCTGGATTTGCCAATAGACCGTATAGGCAGTTGCTTAGGGATGGCAGACTTTGGGGGGCGGCGGATTTTAGAGGCACCGAAAAAAATCTAGGTGAATACAAGTGATTAAGATCGGAGGGGTGGCACAAAGTCAAGTGGCATACTTAACAAAAGTACAAATCCGGCATTGCATAGATTGGGCGGAAAAAAATAAGTATTTTTCGACCGATGCGAGGAATAATTCTGATGGGAATTTTGTTGATTGTATCTGGTATTTTGTGTATCAAAAGGACACATACACCGTCGAGTGGGTCCTTGGACTAATCGACAGTGTTTAGTTCGTTGATGACAATGGCCAGCTGTGTGACACCCGCCAGTAAAAAAAGTATGCTAGTGAGGGGTCATTTTACGTCAATAAAAAAATTATCTCGTCAAAGGTCATCTCGAACGATTGGCGAGTGCGTGGATCGGGCCTAAAAGAATTTTTTCCATACCATAAAAACAAGCATCTTTCGGTCGATAGAATACTAAAAGTATTCGAGTATGCCCATCTCTGGTACCGACCCTCTCCTTTTTTTCTCAAGCGGGTATTGACAATACTTTTAGTATTTGAGTAGAAAAATAATACTGAATACATGTCAGATGGACATTAATTTTTTCCGATAATAAATCCACCTCGTTTCAGTATTCGTTTTGAGAATAAATAATGAATCCAGTTGGATTCAGTATTCGTTTCGAAAATAAATAATGAATCCTACTGGATTCAGTATTCATTCCAAAATGAATAATGAATCCAATTGAATTCAGTATTTATTTCAACATAAGTAATGAATCCAATTCGATTCAGTATTTATTCCGTATTCGGATATCATCAAATTGAATAATCTGGAAAAATTGACAGAAAACATGTTTATTCTATTGAAACATTATCGTCCGATTACATTATATTTACCCAAGGGCAATCGCGTTCTTAGTATCTAGCAACTAAAGAAATGGGATTAGAAATGGGACATTATATTTGTCCGATTTCCATTGCCCATTTCTCCAGATTATTCAATTTGATGGATTTATTACTTATGTTGAAATGAATACTGAATTCAGTTGGAATCATTATTCATTTTGATATGAATACTGAATCCAGTAGGATTCATTATCCATTTTGAAATAAATACTGAATCCAGTAGGATTCGTTATTCATTTTGAAATGAATTCTGAATCCAGTAGGATTCATTATTCATTTTCGGAATGAATACTGAATCCAATGGAATTCTTTATCCACTTTCGGAACGAAATTTGAATAATTTTTTTTAGTATTCATGAATAAAACAAAATTCGAATATGCCCAACCCTGGTCGGTACACAGTGGTTCAATTTTTCGAGGTACACAGAGGTAAGTCATAATATGAGTGTTTTCGCGTTGTGATTTAGATAGGCACTGGTGGTACCTAATTGTTGATCAATATTCAATAAATGATTGTTATTGATATCATAATATGCTGTTCTGTTTAATTAATTTTTCAATAGTTTACTGTACAATACTCCCCATTGAATAGAGAAAAGCACTCCATTACCTACAAGCGTACAGTGAATCAGGGTAATTTTCTTTAAATTTTGCTTGATTTTGAACTTTTGTTTGACTGTGCAATTAGGCATGTTCCACTGTGTACACCCCCAAGTACACAGTGGATCAAATCCCATTTTTTAAAAATAGTTATTATCGCAATATCTATTGGGTTAAGCCGTTTAGTGTCTTTGAACAAAATGAAGCAATTGAACACACCTCACGTTTAGTCAAGGTTTTATTGCGATTGTGTGAACGGTTAAGCAGCTATGAACCTATGGAAAAAAATAAGCCACTGATCCCACTCTGACCCTGTATCAAATATTAGGAGTACAACTTTGCAGTGACCGTTTTACTTAGAGAGCCACTGCGGCCGAAGTAGTGGCCCTAGCTCAATAAAAAAAGTGGCATTTTAAACTAGAGGCTCTGCCAATGTAAACAATTTGAAAAAGCTAACGGATACGTGTATGCATTATAAAGTTATTGGCACTCAAACATGGCAACCTACGAGCCGAATTCTCAGCATTTGCGGGAACTGCTCCAAAGACAACAAAGGAAGGGATTTTCGCACCGGATTGTGACTGGAGATGAAAAGTGGGTTTACTACGATAATCCTAAACGCCGAAAATCATGGGGACTGCCTTGTCATATTCCGTCATCGACGCCCAAACCGAATATTCATGGATCCAAAGTGATGCTGTGTATCTGGTGGGACCAGCTGGGCGTTGTGTACTATGAGCTGCTCAAACCATGCAAAACCATCACAGGGGAACTCTACCGACGTCAGTTGATGCGCTTGAGTAAGGCACTCAAAGAGAAACGGCCACAATTCAACGAAAGACATGACAAGGTAATACTGCAGCATGACAATGCCCGACCCCATGTTGCAAATGTCGTGAAAAAGTACTTGGAAACGCTGAAATGGGAGGTTTTATCCCACCCGCCGTACTCTCCAGACATTGCCCCTTCCGACTATCACTTGTTCCGGTCAATGATACACGATTTGGCTGACCAGCACTTCGGTACTTACGAAGAAGTCAAAAATTGGGTCGATTCCTGAACTGCCTCCAAGGACCAAGACTTTTATCGACGCGGGATTCGAATGTTACCTGAAAGATAGGCCAAGGTCGTAGCTAGCGACGGGCAGTACTTTGATTAAAAAATATGTAGCCACTTTTTTATAATAAAGCCTTAAACTTTTGAAAAAACGGTCACTGCAAAGTTGTACTCCCAATAGATCGCCGTGGAATCGGGCGACAGTAAAATCCTGATTATCCGGACTGATTATCTTGTTCTGTAGCCCCAGGCATCCTAGCTCTTAGGAATGTATAGTAACGACCACGCGGCGGACGGCAATTTTGATATAACATTACTATGTTATTAATATTTACATATTATTAGTATGTTTATTAGTGCAAAAATAAATATGGATCAACTAGTATCCGACTGCAGCTTCGCCCGTGTTAATACACGCAAGGAATACAATTTTCCATACAAACTTTCACACCCCATTTCACCCCTTCAGGAGTTGATTTAAAAAAAATCCTTTCTCGGTGCACCTCTACACCGTCTACGGAACATATCTTCCAAACTTCCTGTTTCTATGTTCTTCATCTTCTTTCATGTTCTATGTTCGTTGTCTGAGGGTGCGTTCGACTTGGTCGCAAGCACGCTTTCAGCATTTGTGAAAAACGCTCGTGCCGTTCGACTTGGCGCTGTGTGCCCATACAGAAGCATTTATGACGTCACGCATGACGTCGTTACCGTTGCCATATTGGGCTAAAAAACGGCAGCAAAAGCGTGAGCGTTAGCAGGTAACACTTTCCAGAAGTTGGCTAATGGGTACGAATTGTCTGCTTGAAAGGTACCTGCGAGTTATCATGAGTCCACCGCATGACAGTTACCTTTTTGAATGGTCAACTTGAAGGTAACCTCCGGACGAACATTCGGTACACTTTTAGCCGACTTTTGGACAACTTTTTCGAAATTGCTACTTGGGTTGCCAGTCCTTTGTGGGAATTTATCAAAAAATGGTGGAAACAGCTTCAGGCAAACTGTTTTCAGATCATCCGGGGTACTATTTCTAGCAAAATAACCTTTTCAACATAGTTCTGGGTCCAGTTCGGGGATTTTTTTTAAAGGAGATATCGTAATGTTAGAAAAAGGGTTCCCGTTTCATCTCTTTATCGCTACTACTTTCTAGTGAACCCTAACCTTCATCACCATCAGTTTCATTGTTTGCTATGTTAAAGAACTCGTCAATAATTTAAAAACCAATATCCTCTGCTGCGTCCGCCATCTTGATACTTGTAATGCTGATCCCAATGGTTTGAAGCACAATCCGAACGTGCCACAGTACCGCTAAGTAGCGTAAGCACTGTAAGTGTGTAGGCGCCCAAGGCACCCTACATGTCAGTTAGTCAGTCTGTCAGTCAGTTACGGAACTGTTTTATATGCATGGATAAAACTGCTATTCTATGTTAACAATAGTTGTATAATACCACAAAATGGATTATCCTGATTCTCGATTGTCCGAACTACCCCTGATCTCAATTAGTCCGGATAATCGGGATTCTAATGTATCTATATAATCGGTTTCGAAAATTCAACGTACAGAATGCGATGGGATCCATCAAGTATCGTATCGGATTCTGTTCGATAATGTGGGGATTCCGTTCGAATTGGATTCTCATGGGGAATCCCGATTAGGATCCAATGTACGAGCGTGACGTTTAAGGAGTTTGGGGACAATTGACGCAATGTTACCATTTGATTGAAATTTACACAGAACACTCTTTGTCATATACTGAATGCACCCTCCAAATATAAAATCACTCTTTCGTACGGTTTTTATGAAATTCACAATTGTTAGTTTTACGCGCGAAATAGTGTGAAAAAATGGTTTAAAATGTTATGAAAAACTGTCAAATCACTCACTCAGTACATCATGACACTGACGACGAAGTTGTCATAATGTACGGAGTGATTAGACAGTTTTTTAAATAAAATTTTAATAATTTTTTTGCACATTATTTCGCGCGTAAATCCCCCTGTGTTGGAAAAGTATTTTTACAATTATAAATTTTATAAAAGGGATGCAAACGATAAATTGAAAATATGGAGGGTGTATTTAGTATATGACAAAGAATTTACCGTATAAATGTGAATCAAATGGTACCATTCGCCAATCGTCCCGAAACTCCTTAACGGGCTACATCCGTTTAGGTCCGTCCAAAAAATGCATTTTCATAAATTTTTTTATTCGATATATTGAATGAGCTACAGCTTCTATCAGTCGGCCGCACGAGCGGTAGCAGCACCATACTTCAAACTTTAATCGCGTTTTTCTCAGAACACTGTCATCAAAGTCGGTGGACATGATATCTCGAGAACCACTTGATGGACTATTTCCAAATTTACAGGAGATGCGATGAGAAACATTTAAAGGTCGTTGACGATCTCACTTTTCTCAAATCGATCTTTATTTTTTTGAAGTTACGTAAAAATTACGACTTTTTTCATAGATTTTGTATGCTCGAGGTTCCGTTCGTCGCCGCGTTGTTAAAAAAAATGATTTAAAAAATGGACGATCGTCAACGACTCGTATTTATTGTTAACTTGAATAACCCGTGTGGTTTTTTTATTTCAGATGGACCGTTTGAGCTGGAGAATGTCCACCGCCTAACGACGTGAAATAAATTTCATCATCTACCGACGGCCATATTTTTTATCTTTTTTTTGTATTTGTTGGTGATTTTTTCAGGCTCTCAATGTATTTACCTTTGTGTCAGAAAAATGCGTTTCTCTTTCATTAACCATTGCCCAGAAAAAAAATCAGAGTGTGACCAATTTTTTTCATCCTCGAGGTAGATATCCAAAACGATGACCCATTGGATCCCCATCAGGAAGTGAGTACAAGTGTGGGAATCCAATCTGATCCCTACGACAATTTTTCCATGGGTAGTCTTTTTAACCTCTATAGCCACTTTTAATTTTTCATATCTTCGCTTCTCCAAATCTTAGCACGCCAATCATTCCTGCGTCGATGAACCGCAGCTGTGGACCTTTCCGATGATAAATTTACACCCATATCTGCATCGCAGCGGATTCAAAGCCATTTTAATTTGTTGCAGCGTTTTACATTTGAAAATTTCTTCTCTGGTTCCCCGGTATATGACAGGCCGATCAAGCGCTGGTGGAGGAGCGAACCGCGAGAGAAAGAGCATCCCAAAGGGTTGCGGCCTCCTATTTTGATCTGGGTTATGTTGAATAGTAATGAGCGAATCGAGAGATCATACGGCTCGTCATCCCCGGGCGCTAAAACAGTCGTAGGAAGAAAGCTTCGCAAAGAGTGAGAGAGGGGGAGGGAGAGAGAGAGAGAGAGAGAGAGAGAGAGAGAGAGAGAGAGAGAGAGAGAGAGAGAGAGAGAGAGAGAGAGAGAGAGAGAGAGAGAGAGAGAGAGAAGGAGGAGGAGAGAGAGAGAGAGAGGAGGAGAGATGAGAGAGAGGAGGAGAGAGAGCGGAGGAGAGAGAGAGAGAGAGAGAGAGGAGGAGAGAGAGCGGAGGAGAGAGAGAGAGAGTGAGGGAGAGAGAGAGAGAGAGAGAGAGAGAGAGAGAGAGAGAGAGAGAGAGTACATACATCGAAACGTGAGGGCTTCTTCAAGTGCACGTACAATCAGTAACTGAAATGTGCAGCGTTGGGTAAAGAGCTTCTCACGAAATTATTCAAGAGTCGATCGATAGTCGGACTCTCCCTACGATTGTCCAAGGGGGAGGGGATCTCCGACAATACGGCATGTTGCATTCCCTGCACGTACCGTAAACTATTGTCTCCCGGAAAATGCATACCTTCGCTACTTCGAGCGCCCGTAAAAATTACGTAGCGTTTCACGCGCGACGATTACAATTTTGACAGCATACACTTGTGCCTTTCAATATTACATTTTATCGGGTCGCTCGGGCTGCGGTAAATAATGCACTTTGGCAGTAACAATAGGCACGTTCCTGTTCGGCGTACTATGAAAAAGCCGAAAGAATCTAGGTATAAAATGCGGTGGAGAAAAAAATCCCCAGATCGGTATGTCTGACGGCTCGAGTTCGGGATTGAAAATTAAAGTTTACAAAAAAAAACGATTCAGCCGGCGAGTTGGTGGTTTTACAACGCTCCCTCGTCTGCCGGAATATACTGCGGAGTGATCGAATTAAATTCCCCGGGTTCGTCATTTTTTTTTCGGTGGAAGGAGTGGGCGGAATAGCTCGGGCCCTTTTCTCGTCGTACGGCAGAACGGCGAGGCCGTTGCGTGCGGAGAGGGAGCGCCGAGCTTGCGGAATTGTAAAGCTGGTGTGGTCACGGTCGTACATTGAGTCAGACTACCTCTGTACATGTGCATGTATGTACGTATGTACGTTATGTATATATGCACGCGATGACGCACTCTCCGGAGTTCAAGCTCGAGTTCTAATGCATCCGATTAATTTTTTTAAGGGAGGTATCTACTTCGGTGGGCCAAAAAAAATGCATTTTTTTATTTTGCTGTGTTGGACAAAAAGGAGGAGAAAGATGACATGGTCCTGGCATAGCAGATTAGGTGTGAGTATGAACCTTTTCTTTTTATTCGCACATAAACTTCAGTTTAACTTTAAACGCGTTTTTCTCGAAAATCACGGCTTCCGAGCTTGCGGAAGTGCTCCTGAATACCCTAGATGAGCAATCGTTATGAAATTTGGCAGGCACGTGTACAACAAACGTCTTCATTAGTTGAACTAGAATTGTTCGAAAATATTCAAACGTTTTCATTTTATGAACACAAAACTGCAAGAATTTTTGGTAAAAACTAAACTACCCCTTTGATCGCTCAGTATTTTTTATTTTTCAATTTTTCTTCTTGATTCTAGTTCAATTTATATGCAATATTGTGCAAAGTAGAAAAATGTTTGATTTTGTTTGCTTCAGACCACCCGTTCAGGACTTTCGTTCAGGCTTCCGCAAGCGAAGACTATCATCGCCGGCGCACCGACATACGTGCCTCTGCCCTCTCCCAGTACCATGTTTCGTCAAACTTAAAAAAATACTATCATGTTCAATACAGACCGCTCAGTAAACATACAAAATTTAAACGTTCTATAGTTAATATTTTTCGTATAAAAAATTGGTGAAAAATTGAATTTTTTTTGGTCCAACATAGTAGAAAACTCCCTGAAGGCGAGAGCCTGAATTAGAAGGTCCGAAAAATCGTTTTTTTTTATTGCCCAAATCGATAAATAAAGTATCCAAGAATATATTTACAGTTACAGAGGCCAATTGTAAATATTTTCGAAGATGCAAGGCCAAAAGCAGAGAAGCGATTGGTATTTGATATTGATATTTCCTCCTATTGAAAACTTTGAAGCGCGTTTTCTCCAGTTTTCGTTTTCACAATTTTTCCAAATTGGTGGGCGTGATAGCAAAAAAAAACTAAACGACCTATTGAATCACACCAAAGTATATTTTCTTTAGTATAAAAATCTCTTCTATGTGAATTGAAAAAGTCGTTGAAAAAGTATTTTTAAATATTTTTTCAGCACGCTAAAGTGTTTTTTTTTAACACATTTTTATCAAACCTGAGAAAAGTTATAATTTCACGATTTTTTTAGCTTTTTCTCAATTCACCCAGAAGATATATATATATATATACATGACAATTGAAAGCTTTATTGGGTTTTTGTTTGAGTCAAGAATTACAAATTGCATATTTCCCGCCGATTGGGGACTGCAGTGGCAAGACGCACATGGAATAAGTTGATAAATCTGCAGTCATTTATTGTTCCACGTTAAACATTTTTTTTATACATTTCAAATATATACAAAAAGATACCTCAATGTTTACTAGGCTAACTTGTTTTCTTCCCTTCTAAAAAAATTCCCGAAAAAAAAACACTTTTTTGGACCTTCTAATTCAGGCTCCCGCTTTAATTGCAAGGTATAAGAATGTTTGAACAAGGACAATACAAATCACGCCTGAGTTTGTTGGAGAGCATTTTTTTGTCGTGTGACAGCTATGGCATTCCCCCCCCCCCCCCACCCCCATATTCTTGACTAATATTGGAACGGATGACCGCGCGCTAAATGCCGAGAGCGGAACTTACTGAGAGCAATTTTACTGAGTGTACCATGGTAAACGCAAATGAACTCAGTGAAGATGTAGCTGCCTATATCGGCGCAGGTTTTTCACAGTTTCCCCGTGCCCTCGTGCAAATGCGATGCAGTAGTGCCTCAGGAAACAATCGACTATGGGCAACACTCGGGGTGGTCGTAGAAGAACTGGACAGAGTGAAGTGACAAATGTGGGCCAAAAACGAACGGAATGGTGGAAAAAATTCGCACGGAATACGAACGAGTATTACGAATTTTAAAAAATACTTTCGTAAAAATGTGGGGCTTTATGTGACCGCGCTCTTTACAGGACTGAATCTTTGACGACACGTAACAAGTGACGCTATCCGTGCTCGGCTTTGGTACCCGCGTTCACTTGTAGCCCGCACGAATAGACGGGAATATTAAAATTTTATGGAATATCAGAGGAATGCTGTGTCGCGATGTTGGGGGGGGGGGGGGGGGGGGGTAAATATTCGCGATGGTATGCGGTATGAAATAAAACGAGAGCATGTGATACTGATGCACTGATTTAACGAAATATTTTATACGTTCGGTGCACTCTCTCTCTCTCTCTCTCTCTCTCTCTCTCTCTCTCTCTCTCTCTCTCTCTCTCTCTCTCACTCTCTCCTGCCCTTTCTCTTTTGATCCAAAATAATGGACCAAAATAATCACAAATGATAGCTGAGATGCTATATTTGCTCAATGATTCTGGAAATTTGGTTCACTTAGTTACTGGAACAATGGTGCTTTGACTTGCTGAATACTTTATTGAGGTGGGACACCACTGTGACGGCTAAAAAATTGTTGTTTTCTTTGCATTTTCTGAAAGTATACATTAGGGTGGCACAAATTTGAGCTCTATTTTTCCCTCTTCACACCATGCAATTATCTTCTTTAAGGGGAGCGTAGAGGTTTCAGCGTGAAAAAACCTTTTTTGCGAATTTTTTTCATCTATGTGGATAGAGTAAATTTATTAAAACCTTTTGTACATTATTAAATGTAATTTCAAGACCATTTCGTGTAATTTGTACGCGAAAATATCCACAAACAAGCCGGTCCCGCGTTTTTTCTCGAAACCACTTTTTCAAAGTCCGTGTTCACTGCCGTTTGAAAACTACATGACCGATTTATTTCAAACTTTACACACAATTTCTACATATAAAATACCTCCCCCCAACGGTAAGTTTGAGATTTTTTTTTACATTGAGGGGGTTTTGCCACCCCCAAAATGGCGGAATTTTTCGTGAAAAATAGCACTTTTCACTTTACATGACCACCAAAAATTTAGAAATAAAAAAAATTATCAAAGACCGTTGGGGGGAGGATTTGATGATACTTTGACTAAATTTTAATGGTACTTGATTTCCGGTAATTTCTACCTGAGATAAAGTGAACACCGCAAATCGTGTTTTTTCAAAGGCGTTCTCGGAAAAGCTTTGCTACCGGTTTGTTTGTGGATATTTTCGCGTACAAATTTCACGGAATGTTCTTGAAATGACACTTAACAATATACAAAAGGTTTCAATAAATTTACTCTGTCCATATAGATGAAAAAAATTCGCAAAAAAGCGTTTTCTTTCACGCTGAAACCCCTACCCTTCGCTTAAAGAAAACAAATTGTCAGGGAAGCTGCGAGTGATCAAAAAATATTTAGAGGTCGCGCAAGTCTCCCAAAAATTCAAGTATTCATTAAAACATCGTTTTTTTTTCGTCCATTTTTCAATCATGAGTTTTACGCTTTATAATTTTTTAATTAACCTCGCGAAAGCTCTAGCTGGCCAATGAATGTTGTCGAAGTTCAGAATTTCCGCCAAAAAATAAATCTCGCATGAACTATAATTTCTTGTAGCATAAAAACAAAATAAACAGCGAAGTGTTACATTTTCTGAATAATTTATTATAATAATTTGTAACAAACACCAATTAGACGATATGTGTTATTATGTATTATTGTATTATGGCGTCGCTCGACACAGAGTACAGCTACGATTGGTTTGCAGTTTGACTAACGAGACGAACTGCGGGACGCATTACGATGCGCGGAAAACTGTTTTTAAAGAAAAAAGGATTAATTTTTTTGAAAACTTGGAACTTTCGAAGCTCTTGAGCGACCATATTCGTTGGCTGGCTAGAGCTTTCGCGAGGTTCATTTAAACATTATAAAGCGTTAAATTCATGGGCGAGAAGTGGACGAAAAAAATGAATTTTTAAATGAAATTTAGAATTTTTGGGAGGCTTGAGCGACCTCTAAATATTTTTTGACCGCTCGCAGCTTTCGCGACAATTTTTTTTTTCTTCAAAGAAGATAATTCGATGGGGAGAATGAGGACAAAAATAGAGTCCAAATTTGTGCCACCCTAGTATACATATTCAAGAATATGTGGAAAAAAATTGAAGTTGAAATATTGAAAATTGACCAAGTGACAGACGATTTAGTGAAAGCAGGTAGCACGGAGCTCCACGAACAAATTCTTTAGATGAAGCCGTGATTTAACGTATTTTAAAACGAAAAAAAAATCCGTACTCGCAGTAGCTATCGTTGTACGTAGCCGTTTTTTTGAAATTTTAGTATTTTTTAAGTCCCCGATTATAAGTAAAAATTTCGCCCGAATTAGACTTTTGTTGAACACCCGCCGTTATGTGATTCCTTTTCTTTGAAAACCGGCTACGTACAACGAGAATTACATTTATATAGATTATAAAACTTTTCAATTTTTACTCTTCAGACCAACTATTGTGAAGTTATCGATCCGGCCATTGGACCAGATTTTTCATAAAGAGACTATTATACCTCACTAACGTTGTTAATGTTTAATTTTGTTTTATTAGCACAATATAATAAATTATATTTAATTATTTTCGTTTTATTAGCACAATATAACAAATTATATTTAATTATTAGCAACAATATAAGTTCAATGTATGCTTAATAACATACTTTTGTTTCAAATCCCAAATGAATAATCCAGTGGAGAAAAAAAGGCAAAAACGACCTTTTTCGGCCTGTCACAGTGGTGTCCTCCCTCAAGATCCCTTGTTCGCTTATTGCCTACGATTTTTTTCTACCAAATTACTGAACGCGGCAATAAATTGAAAAAATATAGAAAAGCCATTCAAAAATAGAGTATTAATAGAAAAAAGATATATATATATATATATATATATTAATATATTTATCAATAACTAACCGATTGAATGAGGATAAAATGTGTGATTAACAGTTTCTGTTATTAAACTTCGAAAATAAATGGACAAGGGATAACGAGGGGAGAATTTGTCAGTCTCTTTTTCGAAATTCTTGTTTCACAACAAAAATAACGACCGACTGCAAACTGGAGTACGCTAAAAGTGTATCTCGATCAAAAGCCATTTCGTTCTGCATAGAATGCTCCAGAGCCAATTTAAAACTGTCCAGTCTCCCTATCGCGGTGTTGCAGTGTTTCGAAATTGTTGACGATAGTGGCGTCGTGCGCGGCTGAGCAACAGGTGAATCCAATTTCTAACGAAGCATCGCGAGACCTCAACGTATGCGTTTGGTCCTACGTGGATTTGCGAATCTCCCGTTGCGTCATGCAAGCGTAAATCGGCTTGATATTTTGTCGTATCGAAAAATCGGTATTAGAATAAAAATCTATCATGCAAAAATTAGATTCGCGAATTAATATTAAAAAAATTCAACCGAGAATCCAATCGAAAGTTCGCCGAGTGAATTTGTGTAGAATTCGACTGGCAACAATTAAATTCACTAATTAATTCTGCACTGTCAAGGAACATCACTCAACTGTGGGTCGTCCATTTTTTTTTAACTCATATATGTGATAAAACATTGAACACTATTAGACACGTATTTTTTTTCTTCGGAAAAACGGTTTTAACTACCCCTCAAACTAAGCCGTGTCGAGGGGTGGTTTTGCAGTTTCACTCACAGTCCAACGATCTGAATTAAACGAAAACCAAATTTTTTTCTAATGTAAAGCGATTGAAAAAAGCCATTATAGAAGCACTGGGATTAATTACATTAAGGGGTTACCCCCACTTGCGATTTTGAAAAAATCGATTTTTTTTATTGCATTTTTTTGAAGTATAAATATCTCAGAATATGTCCTGAAAATTTCGAGTCGATCCGAACAAAATTGACTGAGATATGAACGTTGAAAGAGAAGAATCCGTTGTGTAAACGACCGGAAATTGAAACTTTAAACGCGTTTTTCTCAAAATGGCATTTCTGAAGTCGGTGACCAAGATTACTCGAACACTAATGAACCGATCTTTTTGAAATTTTGCAGGCTTATTTAATACATAAAAATGTAGTCTTTAATCGTTCGATTTTTTTTTTCGAAAAAAAATGGCCGTTTTATAGCCAAAAAACGGCCGTTTTTTTTTCGTTAAAATCGAACCATTAACTTTGACTGTCCGCTATTTTGTGAAAAATGAATATTTTTTTAAAATCCTTCGATTAAAGACTAGTATATACTTATATTTGACTAAATCCATCCGCATTTTTTTTTCAGATGATCCACTTCGCCGCAATGTTGGTCACCGCAAACCGTGTATATAAAAACATTATTTCATTGACGGCCATTTACCACTAAACAATGTAATATTTTTCAATAAAAAAATTACTGAAAGTTCTTCAAGATGTGTTCTTTAAGATGGTATATTGATCGATTAAAAAAGTTTTGTAGTTTTCTTTAAAAAAATTCATGAAAAAGGCCTTTTTTTGCGCCACAAGTGGGGGTAACGCCTTAAAAGGTGACACGTCTTTTCTTTGAGGGGTAATTTCATCCCTTAACCTCATTTTTCCGCAGATTAAAAAAATACCTGTCTCATAATATTCAATGCTTTATCACATCTATGAGTTTCGACAAAATCGAAGGCGGACACTTAAGTGATGTTCCTTGTGAGATTGAAATATACAAGCGGGATATTCATTTGGTGATATAAACATGAAATTTCAACATTTTGGGCAACATTCTGTTCGGTCTCTCGGCAATTGGCAACAGCGAAGGGACAAGTGTGCACACTGACAGA
The DNA here is from genome assembly GCA_964007375.1 of Ophion obscuratus. Classification (NCBI taxonomy): domain Eukaryota; kingdom Metazoa; phylum Arthropoda; class Insecta; order Hymenoptera; family Ichneumonidae; genus Ophion; species Ophion obscuratus. The sequence goes on from OZ023319.1 coordinate 30,560,092, forward strand.
AAAATTCTATTGGCATTAACTAACTGCCGCTATTTGATTTTTTTAAATTTGAATTAACTAGATTTTTCGTGAAATCAAATTTTTCCTATTGCATTCCATTATTGGAATTATTTGTTTTAAATATATTTATTTATTCAAATTAAAATCTACTAAATTTCGTCTAATAACTGAATATTTTATTCAATCCTAATAAATCTGTGATTCGGTTTCATCGGTTCAAAAAACAATTTAGTTGAATCCACTTAATGTATCTATTTAATTAAATAGAATTTTCGTAGAGTCAAGTATTTTTCTGTTTGATTGAACTAATGGTCTGGCTTTATTGCAGCACACACATCAATATATATATATATATATATATATGTAGGTTATGTTTAAAATTTCTGTAGCATGTTATTTAATAAAACTCTCTCATTATCACAATGATATTAACTACCTGATATAGTTTATCTAACACAACAAATAATTATAGGAGTTAATTTAGTCGCTTATGCCATATCTGCGACCAGTATACGCGACAAACACTTGGTGGCATAGGGATAGCGTGCGTAGCTATAAGTAGGTAGGTTCGAGGTTCGAGGTTCGATTCCATATAGGCGAAATATTTTCTTTTTTGGATAGGTTTATATTATAGATATTGATATAAAAGTTGTTACACTTAATGAATCCACTTTCGAAATACGTCTTTTTAAAATTTTGATGTATTTACGTAACCCAAACAAACTTCAAACGCGTTTTTCTCGAAACAACGTTTTTCGATGGCTTGTTGATAAAATCATGGAAACTACTGAACCGATCCTTATGAAATTCTAACCACATATTCTTTACAACTATACCTATGACGCATATCAAGGATTTTGATTTTTTTTTTATATTTACCATTTTTTGCCAAAAACAGTGAAAAAACACGTTTTTTTTGTTTTTTTCGAAAAATATCCGCCATTTTGTTATTTTTGCATATATCAGAAATCGTATGATATGCACTATAGCCATTAACATACCGAATAAAAAAAAGAGTTTGATTTTTTTTGGTTCGGATGATCCATCTCCGAGATTTCATCAACAGCGCAGACCTACAATTTTTTAGCACATTTTTTAACTACCATTTCGGCCTATAAATAGTGACTTATATAAATAAATAATATTTTTTTATGTATTTCGAAAGTGTTCGAAATTAAGTGTAACATCTTTTATGTCAATGTACATAATATAAGACTCTCAAAAAAAATCATGAAAATAGCCTTTTTTAGCGTCTAAGGCGACAAGACCACTTAATTTTTTTTGGCACTAGAAGTAAAGGGGCTCGAATAGAAAAGCCCGAAGAGGACATACAAACGAACATTGAGATTTTTTTTCCAATAACGTGGAATTTGTCATCCAAGTCGATAATTTTTTTCGTAAAGATATTGAAAACTCACTTTAAAAATAGCCTGTAGAGTACGGCGCTGAAGGTCTGTGAAAACCAGTCGTGGTTTCTTGGGCGCGGGCTGTTGGTGTTCTGCCTGACTCGCCATCTCGTCTTTCCTCTTGCATGCTGTAAATCACATCAAACGATTAAAGTACCCGTCGCACCGGCGATAAGTGCGCGTTCGAAAGAATTCTCTAGACCAAGCCGTGATCACAACCAATTTTTCTAACGCAACTAGAATTTTCCAAAACCCTCGTGACGTCGACAAACTCGCAAGTCCAATGAAAACCCAAATAATGACGACCATTTTGTGAGATTATTAGGTAATGGAAGAATTAAGCGGAGACGAGTGTCCCGCTGGTACTTACTTCCTCGTTGCGGAATCTGTGCAGCTGGAAACAGAAAAGAAAATGGATGTGAGTTACTGTCGAGTGATATTCCGGGTGGCTGTGAACCTTGTTTTTTTACACGTTTTGTTTTAATTGTTGTTTCGACTCAATCAGATACGTATACACATTAAGAACATAACATGTACAGTCCATTATAAATATAACTGATAATTTGCATAGAACGAATCGGAACTTTCAACTACAGTCATCAAACATTTCCACTAAGGGTGTATGAGTATTGGGCCGAACTATATAGTTGTACATGGATTTGTGTATATATATATATATATGTGTGTGTATATATATATATATATATATATATATATATATATATATATATATATATATATATATATGATTGTCTGATTGTCTCTGTAAATGTAGTATATTTGTTTGCGATGATGGGTGATGACGAGTTTTTCAAATATCGTCACCACTCGTTTTTTCATGTTCAGTTTTACCGAGAAAAATCAATTTATATCAGTACGCATCTCTTCACTATAAAATGACATTCAAGCGGGACACCGCTGTGACGATTTTTTACTCGTCACAGCGTCGTCGAAAAAGAGTCGTTTTTCAGATTTTTTTGCCTACTAGATTATTTATTTGGAATTTGGAAAAAAACGTATGTTATTAAGCATACTTTAAACTTATTTCGTGTAATTTTTTATTCGAAAAAATTAAAATTTCTCCTCTGTAGGAAAAATTCGGTCCAACGGCCGGATCGATAATTTGACAATGGTTGTTCTGAAATATAAAATATTTTATAATCTATATAAATGGAGTTCGCGTTGAACGTAGCCTTTTTTCGAAAAAAAAATACAAAATTGCGGGTGTAGAAAAAAGTGTAATTTTGGCGAAGTTTTTACTTATATTCCGGGGCTTCAAAAATAGTAAATTTCACCAAAATGGCTAAGTACAACGATATCTATTGCAATTACGATTTAAAAAAAATGGAAATCGGAAAACTGTCGTTAGAGTAAATCGTTGCGCTGCCTGCTGTCCCTAAATTGTCTGCAACTTGGTCATTTTTTAATATGTTATCTTGAGAAATTTTTTCATATATTCTCGACTATGTATACTTTGATAAAATACAGAAAAAAATATTGTCTTTTGTAAATAATTGTTTCGTAATCTCTCAAAGTAAACGAGATAATACCAAAAAAGTAATAGTAATCAAAAAAGGGTAATACATAGTCGAGAATGTGTGAAAAAAATTCAAAATAACATATTGAGAATCGACCAAGTTACAGACAATTTAATGAGAGCAGGCAGCCCACCGATTTACGTATGCTGAAACTTTCAATCGCGTTTTTATCGAAATGATTTTTCTCGACCTGGTCGGAATTATAACTCGAGCTATAATTTTCCGATTTCCAATGAAAAAAAAATCGTAATTGCAGCAGATATCGTTTCCGTCGCCGTTTTTTTTTTTGGTCAAATTTAGTATTTTTTTAAGTTCCCGAATGTAAGTAAAAATTTCGCCAAAATTGCACTTTTTTCAAGACCCGACATTTTGTGATTTTTCTCGACAAAATAGGGTGCGTTTAACACGAACTACATTTATATAGATTATAAAATATTTTATATTTCAGACAATTGTCAAGTTATCGATCCGGCCGTTGGACCGATTTTTTTTTATGCCGAGGAGAATTTTTAATTTTTTTTCGAATAAAAATGTATACGAAATAAGTTCAAAGTATGCTTAATGACATACTTTTTTCCAAATCCCAAATTAATAATCTAGTAGACCAAAAAAAATCTGAAAAACGACCTTTTTTCGGCTTGTCACAGTTCTTCGTTAAAATTCAAGAAGAACCTTTTGAGCGAGCAATTCCTCTATTTTATATTGCAAAATGAATCAGCTGTAGAATGAAATTCACTCATCATTGCACTATTGATGATCGAAGTAGCCATTTATTTTGAAACGAGTGTCAAACGCCAATTCGTGCGAAATTGATACAGAAGTAGTTGAAATATAAATCAAGACTGTTCTCGGTGACAGGATTGAATGTGATCATTGTTAATACATATTGTGATGCGTGTGTATAAAACATGCGTGATGTTTGTTTAGTCGTTGCGTAGGTGCGAATGTATGATTGTCAAGTGCGCAAACCGATCCGAAAAAAAACCGATTAATTTTGTATTTTTTAAGCCCCCGAATACAAGTAAAAATTTCGCCAAAATTACACTTTACTTCGGCACCTCAGTTGGGTGAATTTTTTTTCGAAAAAAAAATTCCAAAAAAATTAACTGAATTCTCGACCTGCATGTCGCGTAAGGGATTTTTCTGAAATTTCCCAATGACGAAAATATCGGATTCTTCGCCTATTCTTGATTTCTCGAAAATCGCGTTCCATCCCGGACGAATTTGTAGTGCCGGACGATTGTGAATTGCAAAACCCGAATTAAACACGTATTGACCATCCGATAGCCAAATGAATGAAAAAAGAAAAAAGAAAAATCGACAACGAGATCAGGCAGAGTAAGAACGTGAATTGGCACTTTCACGGGAATAAGTTTAGAAAAATCGATAAAAAATCACGTTTGAAGGACATGTGGAACATTTTGTATTCGAGCAACATTATTTATTAAAGGCTGACTTTTATAGATAAATGCTCTGACATATTCCGTCGTTTTAAGTCAGTTTGAACGAACGTGCTCCGGCGACGATATCTTCCATTCGTACTTAATCCGTCATTGCTTTATTCAACTGAGAAACTGAATATTTAATACGTGACCCATTTTGAAAACGTCAAGTAACCAGCGGTTTCCCATTAATTTTTATAATTTAGCGCTCCGGTATATTTTGACTTCGACTTCGACTTCGACTTCGACTTCGAATGGATGAAATTTTACGTCTCTATTTTCATTCATCTCGATCGAAGCGTTGCTTTATGGAATAAATTTTTTTTTCTTGCACCCTCCTTATTTATTGAAAATATTGATAAGTTAATTAATTCCATGAGAGATTTTTCGACATTGACGATGCAATACTGTTTAACCATTATTCATGCGTAACAAATGAATTGATAATCTTTCGAATCATTAGTAACGAAGGATAAAACTCCCTTTTACACGTTGTTTTAATTTTTTTCATAACTGTGCCGCCGATATGTTTCAAAATGTAATTTTCTCTGAATATTATCAACATCCTACGTGCGTAATTGTTAGAATTTATTTTCCACTGTGCCGAGAAAAATGTCAAAAAAATATACCGCCGCAAGATTCGAGGTAACAAAGTAGTTTGAAAAACAAAATGGAATTTAAAAAAAAATGTTCGAATCCGTTAGCAAAGAGAATGGTCCGAGAGCATTTTGAAAATATTCCGTTGCCATTTTGCGTTGCGATCTGTCGGCATCAAAAACATATTTGTCACGAGCCGGGACCCGCCGGTAAAGGTCAGGTAGATTTTCTTTTGCCAAGGAAGGACGATACATGGTGGAAAAATAAAAGCCAGTCTGGCAAGAGAGCTTTCGTTCGATCGTGGCCGTCGCGGTACACACTGTTTAGAATAACTCAAAAACGATTGCTCGGCTTGTGTCTTATTTCTTTCTCGTCTTCCGGCCAAAACGTACGAGAGTCATTGCGGCCGTCACGTGCTACCGATAGCCCACGTACGCGAATAAATATTATACACGGATAAAAACAAAAGCTTGAAAAATCAATTTCGAGTCTCGGATATTAACAAAATATGGAAGAATTTTTTTTTTTTTTTAATATCTCATTGACAAAGAGGACTTGTCTTAAGGGGGTATGTCTGGTTGGAAAAGTCGAAAAATCACTTCAAAAACCAATATATTTTGACAGTATATTATTTTGGAATCAGTTGGCAAAGTCGAAAAATCATACCATCAGTTGGAAAAGTCAAAAAATCACTTCAAAACCAATATATTTTGATGAAATTTTTTTATTTTATTTTGACTTTTATTTTGAATGAAGTTTTTCTCGAAAGTACGTTTTCAAAGTTGGCGAGTAAAATATCTCACATCTACTGCATCGATCTTTCTAAAAATTTTAAGGCATCCTCTGGACGTAAAACATATTATTTCATCAACGGATCTTTTTCCTACGTATACTTTCGATTTTGCGAACGAAAAATGCCAATCTTTTCGCAAAATCAAGACTCCAACTTTGAATACGCGAATTTTTTATTTAATTTTGATCTTTCAGAAATCCTTTCGATTAATTATAGGATAAACTAATAAATTAATTATAGGATACACTAATGAAATCTGTTGGATTTTTAAATATTAAATAACTCGATAAATCGATTATAATTAAATATTTTGACTCTAAAAAATTACAGAGTATTCAGATGATACTTTTTCAAGTGCCTAATTTTTGTAGAAATTAATCACCACGATCTTCCAAAAAAAATTCAAAAAATCCGCTGCTTTCGACTGTTACAATTAGTCATAACCCCTTAAAGCCCTGACTTTTGTAAGCCAACTAACAAGGAACATCCCTTTGGTGTCCTCCTCCGATTTTGTTGAAACTTTTTCATGTGGACGAGTATCAAAAACTAGGAGAGACGTATTTTTTTCTCGGCGGAAAAACGGCTTCAAGGGGTGAAAGGCGCCCTCAAAAATGGGGATGTTTTCCGTTTTTCGTCGATAACGTTTTAACGGTACGAGATATAAAAAAAATTCATATTGCAACAATGTTTATTTTTTTGTGTACCATACATTGGAGACGAGAACGATAACGTTATCGACAAAAAACGAAAAACACCCCTATTTTCGAGGGTGCGTTTTACCTCTTAAAAACGTTTTTCGTCCGATTTAAAAAAATACGCGTCTCTTAGTTTTTGATACCCTTCCACATAAAAAAGTTTCCACAAAATCAGAGGAGGACCCCAAAGTAATGTTCCTTGTAAGCAAATGTATATTGGGAGAAATTAATAAAATACACTTTCTTTAAAAATTCTTTTTCAATGGGGCCATCTGCGTTCCAATTTAATTTATAATGAGTATACACCCCCCCCCCCCTGCGCCCCCACCGTCACGCTCACGTATAAAATGTGTGATTTAGTTTTTCCTGTGCCCTCCTCTTAACACCACTAAGAAGCAAAATTCGCCAATTTGATAATTGGCTAAAATCGCCCGGGCGAATCCAATTTTTCAATTCATCGTCGCGTCATTCAGCGACGTGCCCGTCGCGACTGAGAAATTTCATCAGTCATATAATTCGTGCCCTGCAATTCTAAAAAAAAATCTCACGCCCAATCGTTTCGAAATCAACTGAATGATTCAATTCCAATGACGCTAGTTTTAATGAACATTATTTCCACAACCGACTCCCATTGGCTAAATTTTCCCAAAATTTTGCGAAAATTTCGTTGAAGCTTGGCGCACTTTTCTCGCACCTCGTAGAAAGTTGAACAATTTTTTTTTCTCGGATCCATTGCGAGGTTGTTTCGTGCTTGTGATTGTTTCAGAGTCACGAGTCATGTAGTTATGACATCATGGAGAGTGTAGAACATCGCTGTCAAATATATAGTGTATTTATATATATATATATATATATATATATATATATATATATATATATATTACAGGATGTATATATATATCGTACTTGGTATGCATACATGCTTTTGTTTTACAGGGCTTTTTCTAAGAGTACTTGGGGTAGGGGCGGGGTCGAAGGGTCTATGGGTAATATGGTTATCAAGTAATCTATTATATAGTATAGTATCGATATATATGTGTGGGTGTGTATATGGTATCGTTATAGTACGTATATCTGCGACAGGATTTCGATTCAATCAATATTAGCTAATAATATATATATATATGTGTATATACGTAGGGTTTGCTGCAACAGGGGTAGTAAGGCGAGGGATACTTCTGCCAAGGGAGGGTCAGATCGTAACAAGATGCTCACGTTGGTAAGACAGCATTATGAGTATTTTTTTTTTTTCGTTTGTTTTTGTAACAGCAATGCCCAAACATTCCCAAATTCGCACGAATTCCATTTATTACTCTTTGTAAATTTTTAATCGCTGAAATATCGTTCCTTGCGAATTTCTTTGCCAATGTTTGGCTTATTGCGGTAAACCTAAATTCGTTATCATTACTCCCCCGTGTACGTCTTCGTGTCGTTTTTTTCCAAATTTTTTTTCACATCTTGGGCACCGAGGTCGTTTTTCGTTTCGTCTCTTTTCTTTTTTTTTTGTTAATTAATTTTTTCTCATGACGTTTTGCTTATAGACTTATAGTGTACTGCAGTATGGCCGAATCGTGACTCCAACGCAATGTCGTTCCGAGGCTCTCGACGCCGCTAAACTGACCCGAAGACGCAGATAACCGGGGATGAAAGAAAAAAAATAATGAAAAAATGTATCATCGAGGACTCTCCCTTCTCTCTCCCACTTTTCGTCTCAAGTTTTTTTGCTCCGGATTTCTCGCTTTTTTTGCGCTGGCCATGCATCTACTCGAGCCCGGCGGCGTTTTATTGAGAAACGAATCGTTTTTTAAATAGTGTTTTTTTTTAGCTTTTTCGATGCCTTCCTTTCAGTCCGATTTGCTCTCGTGTGCCGCCAGAAGAAAATGAGCACCGTGGGGGGTCTCGAGAATTTGGGACAAACTTAGGTTTCAGCCATTGAGACAATGACACGTTCGGCGTTACAATTTATAATTCGTCGATGTATTTCAATCGTCTCTTGTTCACTCCTCGCTCCACTTTTTTTCTCCTTTACACACTTAGTCTCTCCAGTCCAGTAAAAGAGACGAAAACCCAGCACTTTCTAGCGTAGAATATGAATTTTCACTGAAGGTAGATGGTTGCATATTGGAAGTAACCCCAATGAAATGTTGCCCCTCAACTCGCTCCAACCCTAAGAAATAGGGGCTGAAAACTTAAAAATCGCCGTATCTCGATAGTTAATAGCCCGATCAAAAAAAGTTCCAAACAAAAGTTGTTTGGAATACTAAAATTCGGGTAAAGTTATTTAACGTCCAACCCCCTATCTTTGAAAATAGCGGCACAAAAACGATTCGAAAATTCGGGGTTGATGCGTAGGCGAGCGGAGTAGACATATGTTTTGTGCCGCTATTTTCAAAGATAGGGCATTTGACGTCATGTAACTTTATACGTATTTTATTATTCCAAATAACTTTTGTTTGAAACATTTTTTGATCGGGCTGTTAATTATCGAGATACAGCGTTTAAAAAATTTTCAACCTCTATTTCTTAGGGTTGGTTCGAGTTGAGGGGTAACACTTTATTGGGGTTTTCGTCTCTTTTACTGGACCTCCCTGTGTCTCTTTTTTACGTTTAGTCTCTCTCTCTCTCTCTCTCTCTCTCTCTCTCTCTCTCTCTCTCTCTCTCTCTCTCTCTCTCTCTCTCTCTCTCTCTCTCTCTCTCTCTCTCTCTCTCTCTCTCTCTCTCTCTCTCTCTCTCTCTCTCTCTTTTCCTGTGTGTCTCTCCATTAATTTCGGTGTTGAAAAGGAGTTACAATGACGTCCGATTGGCCGGAACATCGCACTCGAAAATGAGCTCTAGAGTTCCATTGAAGTAATGTCTGCCGATTCGTAATACCAATTTAACATCAAACGATAAAATAATAATCGATATGCCAATTTTCACAGGATTGTTCACCACTGAAGAGTGGATTGGTTTCTAGACCTACTTTTCTGAACTACTAACGAGTCGAATCAACAAAAACTCGATTTCCATACGGAAATGTCATTGGCGTTTGCTCTCGACTGCCGGATGAATTTTTCAATCGCCTCTATTTTTTTTTGACGTCCAAGGTGTCTTGAAATACATCGACGGTGCGGCTGTCACCGTAACAGTAGTCGAGTCTTCCAGAAGCAACTGGCATACTTTAACCCTTCGTTGACACACTTATATTTGGCCACGATTTTGACACACTGGGTCAATTTGACCCGCATGATACTTCATCCACCTGCCATTGACAGCCCTTCCGTCAGTTTATATTGAAAAAAATCTGGGATACACTTCAAACGTTTCTTAATATGTTTGCATTATTGAAATCCAGAAAGTAGAAGATTTTATTGTTGTAAAAAAATTTTGAAAACTTTCGATTTTGCAAAAGTGAGCGTTTATTTCAAATTCGTCCGGGTCAAAATGATCCAATGTGTCAATGTAGGGTTAACCAAGATTCTCGATATTTTATGTTGAAGTTGGCACCATTGGAATGCAACGAAAATTTGTTCTCTTTAATTGAGGTTTTTTTTTCTTCGGCCGATATGGGCTGTGACAATGATTCAAACATTTTCACGTATTCTTCTCAGAGACGTACGACCTCAATTGACGAAATGAAGATTTTGGATAAAGATGGATATAAAAAAATCAAGGAAGTAGAAAATCGTCGCATCCCAAAATACAAACTTTCACGTCATGATCTTCTGACAGCTCGATGCTTCGCAAGAATGTACAAAAAACGAGAAAAAGCGTTTCGATCACTCTCCGCAACGTTGTATAAATATTGCCGTTAACTCTTGCGGTAAGAAAAACCTCTGGGGTCTGTGATAAAAAAAAATCGAATAAAAACGAATTAATTGTGAGAATCGATCGTTCGTCCACGATCTTTCGCTCAACTGGATTAACCCTGTAGCCGTATGGACGTCGTTCGAACGAACAGCCTCTCAAAGGGACATCTCGACGAATCAAATATGTATAATTATCGTCGATGATAAAATACGAATGAGAAGTATAAAAGAACAAAAAAATTCTCTGGAATGCTCCTTTTTTTCTTAACGCTCACAATTAAATTGTCAATGTGTCTTGAGAGGTTTTTTTTGCTGTTCGAACGATGCCCATTTCTCGCAAGTAGCCAGCACACGCGTATGCTGCACAATTTAATGTGGTGGAAGTCGTGGCCACATCCCAACCACGGAAGTCCGTAAAGTGAGAACGGGCACAGCGAGCAAACCGGAAGTGAAGAGTTTTGCGACCCGTACGTATACGACATATATATGTGTATATATATATATATAGGTGTGTGCATATATAGGATATTCCACGTCATTTCAGCTACCCTTTTAATCATATTTTTTTAGACGATTTTTATCATTTTAATATCCAATAATGCTATTAATGATTTCGTGATTCCCAATTCGGCTTCGACAGGCCTGAAACGGTTTATTTTTAATTTGTGCTGAATTTAACGAAAAAAAATTTATTCGAAATCACTTTTTTTGTTAAATTCAGTATAAATGAAAAATAAACCGTTCCAGGCTTGTCGAAGCCGAATTGGAAATCCTAAAATGATTAATAGCATTATTGCACATTAAAATGATTAAAATCGTTTGAAAAAAAACATGATTAATTCGAAAAAAAATAGAAGGAAAAATGGGCCCACCATGACACGAGTGTTAAAAATCATAGAATGGGTCACTCTATTTGGGAGAATTTTTTGAAAAAATAAAAAAAAGTCAATCATTTAAAAAAAAAATAGTTTTCACTTTAATAGCAAAAAAACGTTGACATTGATCATTTTTTTTTCATATTTCCTAACGAAAGTGTGCTTCAAAATGGAAAAAAAATTATGTAGGGCCATTTGTCGATATCTCAATTAGCTCAGGAGTTATCAGGGTTTGAACGTTTCCAAAACTTCTGAAATTGACATTTTATTGAAAATTGTAACTTCTAAAAGAGAAGAGATAAAAATCGAAAAATTGGTGTGGATATTCTTTTCATGGGTTACAATTTTACGAAAAAATTCAGGAAAACCAAAAATGGCTAGCTGAAATGGCGTGGAATATCCCATATAACCATCGGTTGAGTCATCGGGGGTGGACGAAAAAACATCATGCGTGTGCTGCGAGTGTCCAGTAGGGCTTCCAGGGTTAATCGTGAATACTCTTCAGAGCTCGCCCCATTCAGGACGCTGACCCCTTACAGTTCCGTTTTATTTTACTACTTCTTTTTTTCTCTCTCTCTCTCTCTCTCTCTCTCTCTCTCTCTCTCTCTCTCTTGCCTCTCGAAATTCCAGTCATTTACGTCAATCTTGTTTCCTCCTGACGTTGATTTCTCTTTAAAATAAAAATGGCGGTATGAAAGACCGGCTATGATCTCGTGAGAATCGAGCGAGCCTCTGTCTCGATGGCTTCCCAACAGTCGTTTGTATTCTCAACCCTCGATAAATTTACGATTTCCCGAAAATTTTCCACCCTGGACGTAGAACATTTACGGCGTTTGCATCTTTAGGAAGCAACGAAAGTTCTTTTTAATTCTTTTTTATTTATTCATTTTCAATGCAATCTATAATTTTATATAGATTAAAATCGTGGATCTCTTGAGAGGATGAGGAAGCAATGGAAGAAAAATTCACTTTCGTTGCGTTCAAACGATGCAAACTTCAACATCATGAACATTTCTCGTGCTTCGAAAATACGATACAATCTTGTTCACCACCGTTTTTGCGTCAGTTTCTTTGGACAACGCCATGAGTGGAATCGTCTGGAAAGAGTTTAGAATACAATCGACGTTTGGCGAACTTGTCCGAATTGATGGAAAGCACTAGCGTTGCTTGTATTGTCTTATTGCTCAAATCAAATTATCAAACCGTATCGCCTTGTGACGAGGGTTTTTTTTTTTTCTTGTTTTTTCTTCTCTCTTTCTTTTTGCGAAAAATAATTATTTCGAATTTAGAGTGTTTCTACTCGTGGTAGTAAGACGATGCGGAGTGAGCTGTATAACCGGAAATGCCGCGAAATATTGGCTTCTCAATAAAATGCCTCCGAATTCAATTTTTATTTGTATTTAATTTTTTGAATTGTCATTATCTTTTTCTCCTCGTTACTCTCTCACTCTCTTTCTCTCTCACTCTCTCTCGCTTTCTCTCTCTCTCTCTCTCCCTCGTTAATCTAAAAGCTTACGCATATAAATAAGCAGCATCAGCAGCAGCATTAGCAGCAACAAATTACTTGTTTTATGCGAGATATAAAATAGAGGCTATCAATGGTATTTGTACGACTCATACAAGGTACAGCGAGCGTGCATGGGATCTCATATATCGTGTATGTGATTTCGTGTACGTTTGAAAAAGAAAATATTCGTTTTTACTTCATTCATTTTTTTTTTACTTCGACAAATTTAATTGAAAAGAACGAAAAACCAACGAAATTGAAAATACGTAATTGAAAAGTGCATCTTTTTGTTTGGGAATTTACGTGACGGGGATTTGTGTTTTTCGTTCGCACGCGTAGCTGCCGAAAAATCGCGTACAAATTGGATCCGTCGACGAGACGAGGAGCCATAGCCACCTCTATCTTTAATTAATCAAAAGAAAACCTAATTAATTCGCGAGAAGACGATACGAAGCGAATTAGGTCATCTCGACATGTAAAATCGCGTAATTCATTAGCTTATTGAATTGACGTGGCTGGATTTATATGACAGGACCTTGATGTCTCTCAAAACTTGTCAATTTGCCCGGTTAATTCGGCCGGATGTGCCACTCAAGGAGGTCACCAGGCTCTCCCATCCTGCGATTATCATTCAACCGTACTTCATCTCTATCGGTCGCGCTATTTTGGTAATTATTAACACGCGGCGTTCATAGCTCGGACTCTGCTCGAGCTTTTCACAATCATCACGTGACAAGTGGTACCCAGAGGCGATAAGCCGAAAAGCAATTTAAAAAAAAAAAAAAAAATAATAATAACCAAAGCTCATACCGTCCGTTGTACGCGATTATCATCGGCGAACGGATCCAATTGTCGGCTGACTTTTCTGATACGAGCGCGCGAGCGTTATCTTCAATAGCGGAAGTGCGCGATCGCCGATTGCGCGCATCGAGCATGTTTTTGTTTTTGTTTTTTTTTCTTCAGTTTTTTTTTCAGTTTTGTTTTTGTTTTTTTTTTTCAGTTTTGTTTTTGGTTTTTTTTCAGTTTTATTTATTTATTTTTTTCACTAACAACGTGAATGAAGATAGAACAGAAGGAGAGATCGGGTACGGACGAGGTGGACCAAAGGTGGGCAACGTGCCGAGTCGCGATGTCCCGCGAGCGAGGCCTGCGCTCGTAGGACATCGAGAACTCTGAGGGCACGAGCCGACCGCGGCCTCCTCGTTCTATACCCCGACTGAATGCGATATTTTCGATTCGCGTCCAAAACTGGTCGATCAGCGTACGCCTGATCGTTCAGCCTGCGAGCGCGTCATCGATAACCTCGACGTCATTGCCAAAAGTTGAACTTTTCTCGAAAAGCTACGTTACGGTAGACATTTAAAAAATACCATTTACAAATTACTACGGACAATACGCGTGATCGGCGATCGTTGTGTGTGTGTTTTTTTTTCTGTGCACTCGACGATTAACAAGGACGTGGAAAAAGTGAGGAGGAAAAAGCCGGGTAATGCGTATACAGGATGTCCCGGAACTGACGGTAGTTCATCAAATGGGGGGTTGGGGGTGAAATTCTGAGTCGATTGATATAAGCATGCATGGGTCTCAGATCAACCGCTGAATTATTATCGATTTTTAAAGGCGGGCCAATCAGGTGCGCCGCGTGAGCCGGCGCACGCGCGTATCGCTCACCGACGCACGCTGGCTCATCGGGCCCGCCTGATTGGCCCGCCTTTAAAAATTAATAATAATTCAACGGTTGATCTGAGACACATACATGCTTATATCAATCGACTCAGAATTTCACCCCCAACCCCCCATTTCAGGGACTACCGTCGGTTCTGGGACACCCTGTATATTACTTTCGATGCTTTTTTTCACTTTTTTTCTCTACTAGCTGATTTCATCCGCCGATCCGTTTCCGCGCCAATAATCGCTCGGCACGAATCGTCCTGGCGGTACAGAAATTCATATACAATTTTGCCTCGGACTCCCACTCGATCACGAAATTGATTTTTCTTCGAATTATGCCGATCGAATAATCGGAGATGGCTGCTTGGCGAGCGCAAAAACGGACCGCGATGTGTCTTTTCATTGCGAAAAATGTTTCGTATGACAATTAAGGAGGGAAGCTCGTAGGCATCCGTATCGCGATGACGGTAAGCGAAATTGAAACGCAAGCTTCGACTCAGCCTCGGAAAATTGTCATTGTCGTATCGTATGAAAAGATACATCGACGTGTGAGGTGAACATTTTTTTTTTGGGAACTTCAAAGTATACGTATCGCGATTCGTATATCGCATGTGTACATAGATGAGCGTGTGAATGAATATAGGGGAAAAAAGATTGTGTGGTGCACGATTCTATCCATCCATCTTTGCTGATGAAAAAAAAAAAGAAAAAAAAAACAAACGAAGAAGAAAAAGAACAATTTCCAATAAAATCATCAATCGATATACGTATAATGATACAATAATTCAAGAGTCCAACGAATAAACGGAACCGTAACGGCGAACACTGATAAATATATATAAAAAAATGTGAATAAATATATATATATATTTGTGGCGTTGATCGGTTGTCAAGCACCATTGGTATGACGAGGCAACAAGTTAATCGGCAATTATACAAAGTATTGAGGTATCCAAAATATTCGTTTTATATATAATATATATATGGTGTTTGTGTGGACACATATATATGGTATAAATATATAAATAATACAACATATGCATATCGACACATGTCATATCGTCCAATTTTCAATTACGAAAAACGAATAAATTAAAATTCAATGAAGAAAAATAAAGAACAATGTCATAATTGGTATTAGAGTAACAAGGTATTAATGGAATTATTACGAACACCGAAACTGAGAGACTCACAAGCAGGAAGAGGAGGGTGTTTTCCTTCTTTTAGAGTTGACTGATCTCACGTTAACATTGCGCATCTGGCAGTCTGCAATGCAAAACACATTGGGATGTTCAAATATTAACGGGCGGCCTTCGGAAACGACAGGTTGGTCACCATTTGTTTTTTCATCATGTTTTTTTTGCCCCCTTGCTTTTTCACTCGAATCTTTCACTGCTCCGGAGGAATACTCTTTGCATCGTTCACGTATGCTTTCTTTTTTCTTCTCTATTACGCTCTCGATTACACTGATTTCCTCGTCATTTCTCAATTCGTCGGAATTCTGCATTAATTTTTTTTTTTGCTTTTTTCATCGTCTCTCGAGAGCACTTTACAGAATCCCTAACGAACAAGCGTCGCTCTCTTACCCTCGTTGCCAACTACGTAATAGAGTCCACTCTAAATTCGAAACGAAAAATACATTTATGCCCTTACATATACATATGTACGTATAGTAGGGGGGGGGGGGGGAGGTATGAGGAAATTTCGGATGTTTTGCGGCGGTCCAAACCGCGAGACCACTGTGTCGGTCTCCATTGTGGGGCTAACGCGCAATAGCGTCAAATTCCTTACTTTACGCCTTTGTATTCCAACGCTGATGCATTTGAAAAATTATTGAAAAGAATTATTCGAAATTATTTGAAAAAAATATTCAAAATTATTGGGAAAATATTCAAAATTATTCAAAAAATTATTCAAAATTATTGGAAAAAATATTCAAAATTATTCAAAAAGTTATTCAAAATTATTGAACAAATTATTCAAAATCATTGAAAAGATTATTCAAGATTATTAAAAAAATTATTCCAGATTATTGAAAAAATTATTCAAAATTATTCAAAATTTGTGCGAAAATTATTCAAAATTATTGCGAAAATTATTCAAAATTATTGCGAATATTATTCAAAATTATTGCGAAAATTATTCAAAATTATTGCGAAAATTATTCAATGTTGTGACTCGCACGTGCAACCTGAAAATACATCGAAATGGCTCCTTACCGTCGTCTTATTCGGAAGATGATGAGGACTGATAAAAATGGGATTGAAGCTTGCATCGTCCGAATGCAACGAGAATTCTTTTAATGGGCTACATCTACCCAGGTGAGTCAAAAAAATTGCATTTTCCACAAATATTTTTATTCGGTATTATTCCTTGAAAATTACTTGGGAATATTCCTAAAATTCAACGAGATACAGCTTCGACAATCGGTCGGACGAGCGGTAGCAGCTCCATACGTCAAACTTTAAACGCGTTTTTCTCGAAACACTGTTTTCAAAGTCGGTGGACATGATATCTCGAGAACCACTCGATGTATTGTTTTCAAATTTATAGGAGATAAGATAAGAAACATTTTAAGGTCATTGACGATCTCACTTTTGAAAAACCAATCTTCATCCTTTAACAGTTACGTAAAAATTACGACTTGTTTCATGGATTTTGTATGCTCGAGTTTCGATTCGTCGCCGCGTTATTTAAAAAAATGAATTTAAAAACCTACGATCGTCAACGACTCGTATTTATTATTAACTTGAATAACCTATTTAGTTTTTAGACTTCGGACGGAGCGTTTGAGCTGGAGAGTGTCCACCGCCAAACGTCGCGAAAAAAATGTCATTATCTGAAGGCGGCCATGCTTTTGTTGTGTTTCTGTATTTTTGTATGTACCTTTGCGTTAAAAAAATATGCGTTTCTTTTTCACAAACCGTTTCCCAAAAAAAAAAGATCGGAATTTGGACATTTTTTGCTGGCCTCTAGGTAGACGTAGCCCCTTAAATTGCCTATCCTTATCATTACCAAAAATCGTATTTCACAGACTTCAACATCGCTAAATACAGACCTTAAAAATACTCGCGTGATTTTCGTAGTGCAAGTCCACCAAAGAAAAGTTGTAAACAAAAAAAAAACTTTTCAATGCTATTTCTTCGTTTATTTCCCAAAATTCCTTTGGGCGATGCAAACTTCAGGGTCATTAATAAAAAAATCCCTCGTATGACAGAAATCCCTTCGCACGCGGCCACCCTCCTCTTGATCGTGGGCAAAATTGGCACGTGGTGAAGAAAAAGTGTTGCTATGGAGTCTGGTCCCGGCCGCGCGGGAATATTTTTTAATCAGCCGCGAGTAACACCCTCGATCCAGGACAATTGTGAGGATTGATAGTGCCATGCTTGAATTGACACGATCAATGCGCACCCTCGAAGAGGCAAAGGTGGCGCGACGATAAAAAAAAATAGAAAAGAAAAATGAAGAAAAAAATACAAAGAAAAAAAAAGAGAGAGAGAGAAAGAGGGGAAATTGAAAAAAAATTGAAAGAAAATTATTAATGTCGGGTGCGTATCGAGGCGTATCGTTTAATTAGTGATGAGGGAGCGATAGTCGAGTACTGCGCGTGTATTTTATCGCAAAATTCCAAACGATAACGACACACGCCGGTCTCGCGAAGCATCATGTATGTGCACGTATGTATTTATATATATGTGTATATATATATATATATATATATATATATATATATATATATATATATATATATATATATATACATGTATGTATATATATTTAGACACATATGTGTGTATGTGCGCGAGAGAAAGATTCCCGAGCATCGTGTTATATACGTGAAGGTATATCGATAATGAAAACGACGACGACGACGACGACAACGACATAGAAGAGGAGAACGATGAGAAGGAGAAACCGCAAAACTCGCATTGAACTTCACCAGGGATGCGTGACGTTTTAATTATAAACGGCAAAGGGGCACACAATGACTGTTGTAATTTGCCGGTAAAATGTACTCGAGGGCATTATACACACACACACACACACACACACACACACACACACACACACACACACACACACACGCACGCACGCACGCACGCACGCACGCACGCACGCACGCACGCACACACACACACACACACACACACACACACGCTCGCGCACGCACACACACACACACACACACACACACACACACACACACACACACACACACACACACACACACACACACACACACACACATATGTATGTATGTATGTATATATCACTTTTGTCCTTTTTTTCTCGCAGTTTCTGAAAAGAAGAAGATTAATAATATTTCTGGTCGTGCAATGCGTCGACGAGAGTGCATCGATCGATCAAAGATCGAATGCGTCGATGGATCTCGTCGTCTCCCGATCGATCGATAACCGCTCTGGAATTTCTCCGGATTGACCTGAAACGGTTTGACCCTCCCGGTAACAATGGGAATAAATCGTCGCTAAGGCTACATGTGTTTGGGTTAAATCTTTCGTACGAAAGACAAAGCGTTTATTTTTTTTTTTGCGAACGCCTCTTTGTTTTTTTGTTAGGTGCTTCGCTTTTGATACCAAACGTCGATAAAGTTAATTGAAAACTTTTGACGTCGTTCCGCGGTGAACTGTCATTTTTTTGGGCGGATCTTCCGGAACGAGTAAGTTCGATTATCCGTCTTCGAATGTGATTTTTCAATTTCGCAACTCGTTTTCCGGCTCTCTTTTATGGAAGGGCGTGACAATAATTTTTTTTCAGAAAATACAGGCATGATAAGAAAAATAAAGAATTTAGCAAAGTAAAGATCGCAGGGTGGGAAATAAAAATGAATTATCCAATAAGTTTGTGTGTTTCAGGAGTTTCTCGTGTAAGGTATGGCGTTTGGGTTTGGTTTGGGTTTGTTTGCTCCGTGGACGAAGAAAATGAACGATGAGCGATAGAATTGAAAAATTGGAGCAAAAATGAATGATCGTCGATAAATATGTTTCCCACGTTTGACTAAAGTTTTTAAGGTTAAGGTTTACCCCTTGATAAATATGTTTCCCAGGTTTGATTAGAGTTTTTAAGATTAAGATTTTCCCCTCGTTTGATTAAAACGAGGTTTGCAAAAATAATTGATCGTATCCTCATTGGTGATTCTCACGAGTGACAACTTTTGATTATCACGGATCAGACAAATTCCCTATCGAAGTTCGGAAATGGATTTCCTGGTTTAGTCACTCCGCACTGATGTATTCCACGTTTGCATAAGACGAACGGATTTATTACTTGCAATGATCAGAGGGCAAATAAAAAAACGCTCGGCCAAGTGCGAGTCGGGCCTCGCTATATTAGGGTTCCGTACATATGACCGATTAACTTTTTTTAAACTAGATATTGAATTAGTATATTTAATAATAAAATTAATTTAATTAAAAAATTAATAAAAAAAGCATTGCGCTTTTTTCGGTCTTATAGCTAAAGAAATCTTTGCATACTCCTGCTGTGAGCTGACAATGAAAAAATATAAAATTATCGTTATTTAAATATTTACAATACCAAATGACTTATTTTCGGAGTAGGTATTAGCCAATTGCCAATATTGTCACATTTTGCGCAGAAAAAGAGGAGCCGAAGAAAATTAAATGAAATACACGATCTACAGTCTGTTTTAAATTTGCAATCTCGTTTCTTCCGTAACGTCACTCTCTCGTTCTTGACTGGCGCGGACACCGAAAATAAGTAATTTGATATCTTTAAATAGCAATAATTTTATATATTTTTAAATAAGTGTATTGTCTTATGTATGCAATAAATTATCATATATACAAGATTATGGATCGGCGTTTGTATTATGTATACACTAAATTATTCTATATACTACATTATGTATCGGCGTTTTCAGTATTTGTCGTTTGAATGCAGTATATGGTCCATAATATACAGAAATTCCAAATTCCTAGCAAGTTTAGTTTTTGAGGTAGATCACGTAATAAAAATTGTCTAAAACTGACAACTTTTACGGCCCGCTGTTTCTTTATTTTTTAAGATAAAAAAGAAAAAAAATGTTTGTATTCTACTCAATGAGCTTTATACAATGACACCCCACATAGGGTAAGAAAAACAAATGTCTGCTCCTTTTTCATGTATGCGACCCCCACGAAAAATAATTTAATTGAATTTGTAATTCAATATTCGGTTATGGGCCAACATTCCACACAAAATATCCAAATTTTGGGTCTGTAACTCATTTCGTTAACGAGCTTGAGACCCGTGACATACGAACGGACAGACAGCAGAGTAACATTAAGAGGTCTTCTCACTTTAGACGCTAAAAAAGGCTATTTTCATGAAATTATTTGATAGGTTCATATCATTGATATTGATATAAAAGTTGTTACATTTAATAAATACACTTTCAAAATACATTAAATTTTTTTAAATGTATTTATGTTACCCAAACAAACTTTAAACGCGTTTTTCTCGAAATAACGTTTTTCGACGGCTTGTTGATAAAATCTTCGAAACTACTGAACCGATCCTCATGAAATCTTAACCACATATTATTTACAACTATAGCTATAGCGCATATCAAGGATTTTTTAAAATTTTGATATTCACTATATTTTTTGTTGCCAAAAACGGTGAGAAAAAGGTTTTTTTTCGAAAAATGTCCGCCATTTTGTTATTCTTGCATATATCAAAAATCATATGATATGCGCTATTGCCATTAACGTACGGAATCTAAAACCATTTGATTTCTTTGTTCCGGATGATACATCTCCGAAATTTCATCAACAGAGCAAATCTACAATTTTTTTAGGATGCTTTTTTAACTACAATCTTTGTCTATAAATAGTGTCTTGAATAAATAAATAATTTTTTTTAAATGTATTTCGAAAGTGTATTTATTAAGTGTAACAGCTTTTATATCAATATCTATAATATAAACCTACAAAAAAAATCATGAAAATAGCGTTTCTGAGCGTCTAAAGTGAGAAGCCCCTTTTAATAGGGTTCCAATTTTTTGCCCTTTGGGTACGGAACCCCAAAAACGAGCCATAAGCATTCGTACGAAGACTCCTGAACATTAAAAATCTTCCAATCGCTTTCTTCCTCCATATCAGCCCTTATGACGAAGTTTGCATCGTTGTTACGTAAAGAAAATGAATTCTCCCCAAACCCTCAATTTTGTTGGCCTCCTTAAGGCCTTAGGCCACAGTAACGGGTAGAAAATCATACGCGAATTTAACAATTTTTTTCGTATGAAAAAGTGATTCACTCACAAAATTAATTAAACATCTATTTAGTATGAATATCAAGCTGTTAGAAAATGTTTTTGTTTTTTCGATGTACAAAATAGCCGACTACTCGAAACTTCTCGAAACAGCTTTTTCCAATTGGCGTGACAAATAACTTCAACAATTTTCACTCGATTTACTTCAAATTTGAAGGTTATCTTCCTAACTGTATTCCGCAGCGAAGTACGTACGGAATTTCTGATTGATCGAAAACTTTTCATTTTATGAGCAGTTTACGAGCAGTTATAACGAAATTTTTCACTGAAAATTCATTTCTTAAGTTCAAATACCTACAACTTTTGAATAAAACAATATTTTTTAAATTCCGTACGTACTTCTCTAGGTATTCTAATGTAGATTAACGAGAATTTTTGTTTTCTGTTCTAGGTAAAAAAATTGTGGATGCTAAACGTCACGCCGCGGAGCGCCTAAAAAAAAGATAACAGAAAATATCAGTGCTCGGCCATATTGTACATCGAAAAAAATATATATATATTTTCTAACATCTTGATATCCATACTGAATAGATATGTAATTAATTTCGTGAATGAATGACTTTTTCATACGAAAAAAAAATTGTTCAATTCGCACATGTTTTTATACCCGTTACTGTCGCCTAAGGCCTTAAGCCGTGACAAACACTGCAACGATTTTACGTATTCTTATTATAGATTTACCTCAATTTTTAACAAAATACTTTCAACAATGATACCAATAAATAAACGAAAAACGAAGGAAAATTGTTGCATTTCAACGATGCAAACTTCAACGCCATCAGCGCCCTCCGCAGTCGAGGCGATTTCTCTAAACACAATTCGATGTCGTTTTGCGCGGGGATGAAACCGCGACTAAAATGGGAGATGATGGTAGCCCCGATGTACGTTGGATATATGGAATTGAAAAAGTAATTTGAACGTTGAATCGAGTCCTCGGGTTAGACTATCCAAGAGAGAGACAGAGAGAGAGAGAGAGAGAGAGAGAGAGAGAGAGAGAGAGAGAGAGAGCGAAGCAGAAGTAGCGCGGGAAAGGAGCCGGGGGTTCAAGGGACGAGAAAGGTTCGATGGAAAACGTGCAACTGCATCACGATCGTAACGAGAGCCTTTGATCGGTGAATTAAAAGTCCCGAAGTCGACGTTTCAGTTTGGACGCGACAGTCGGCTATACTTTCCATAGAATAGCAACTAAAGCTATAACGTTGCAAAACTGCCTATCTATTCCTACATGGAGAAGTTTTTTATTTATTTTTTTTTTTTTCATTTTCCTTTCTTTTCTTTCAACTTGCGGACTTTGCATGCACACGTACCAAGGTGAAAGAAGAGCGTAGGCCAATGCAGTTGTAGCGATAGGGTCGTCGCTTTTCCCTCAGCTTGGTAGTATTCTACACGTATATACGTATGTTGAAAATGTCGTTCGTTAGCCTGTCTGCGAGATTTATTGATACTACGATGAAGCAAAGGATAAGTGGATATGGAAAGGGAGCTCGGTTACAGGAGCATATCGATAACATATTATCGTTTAAATCGTTAGACGAGCCATCAACCCTCATCCCCTATTTCACCCCCCCCCTCCCCACGCCACGATTCTTTTATTCCTCCCTCGTTATTTTCCGAGCCCAAGAACTTTGAGAGGTCCTGCGCCTCGGTAAAAATCGAAATGATGCGGTTATTTATACACCGAATATCTACACGCGTAAAAAAACGGATTTCTACAGGCAACGAGAGCTCCAACGAGTGCCTCCAACTAAGTTCGCCATCCTCTCTCTCTCTCTCTCTCTCTCTCTCTCTCTCTCTCTCTCTCTCTCTCTCTCTCTCTCTCTCTCTCTCTCTCGCTGCGTTACCCTCACTCGCTAATTTATTCAACAGACCTTATGTATATGCGCATCAATATCAATCGTAAAAACGAGAAGCTCCCCCCACCCCCCGGCCGCCCTTCTCGCCCAGAAGCACCCTTATTTATTTTTGTTCCCTTTTATGCCGGTCTCGCTGTCTGCGGCTCGTTTCTCGCAATTGCACACCGTCCACGAGTCCCTCGTGTGCGAGGCGAAAAATATTCCGTAGCGCAGAGGGTGGCAAAGTTCGAGGGAGGGTGAGGTCGCGAAGGTTTCTACGTCGCGCTGACCCTTGAACGTTACCAAAGTACGGAGTCCCTTCACGCACACACACAGACACACACACGCACACATACACCCACACCCATACGTAACAATGTCCACTGTACACGACGATTATATCGCGAGCTATAGAATACGGTATCTGCTACCTGCTGATAAATATAGGCGAATTTATATATACCTCCCTCGTCGTATATGTTCGCAGAGATCGAAAGAACGAGAGAAGAGAGAGAGAGAGAGAGAGAGAGAGAGAGAGAGAGAGAGAGAGAGAGAGAGGGAGAGAGAGAGAGAGAGAGAGAGATGTGCGATGAGAGCCGAATCCATCGAGAGGGCTTGGGCTTCCATTACGAAAAAAAAGCGAAGATAAAAAAATGGCAGTAGAATTGCGAGTGTCCAGTCGAACGGCTCTCGTCTAGAGTCCAGGTAGCAAAAAGCTCTCGTCTAAATATCTATCTCCGTGCCTGATATATACGTATACAGTACATACATATATGACTATATATAAATATAGACTTATATATATCGTTGCCTCTCGAGAACGATGAGGGTTCGATGAAGCCCCAACGAGGTAGTTATATATATATATATATATAGGTATATATGTATGTATGTCTGTGTATGTATATATAGAAGTAAAAAGAATTTAGGGACGGAGACACATATTCCAACTCCTGATAAAGCAAAAGGTCGCGAAGGAGAGGAGGCCCCGGTGTGCAAAAGTTGGATCGGTTAGGGCCTTTTGTCAGTAATCGATGGAGAGAAACGATCGGAACGGTCTCGCGGTTCGGCAGGTGGATGAGGAGTATACGCGGAAGGATGAGGCTTGCATTTTTTCATGTACACGTATATGTTTATACGTGGGTGTATGTACACGACGGTAGATGGATGCAAGAGCTGCTACGAGAGGTATAGGTACTCGCGACTTCTGGATATTCCGAAAAATAATGCCTCCGTCCGGGGCTAAAGCTTATAATAAATGTTTGAAAGGCGCGCCGTTTAGAGGGAGGAGCAGGGGAGTTATCCGTATACAGATCACTCTATATATGTATGTATCAATCGTTCCCTTTACCTCTCTCTCTCTCTCTCTCTCTCTCTCTCTCTCTCTCTCTCTCTCTCTCTCTCTCTCTCTCTCTCTCTCTCTCTCTCTCTCTCTCTCTCTCTCTCTCTCTCTCTCTCTCTCTCTCTCTCTCCTCCCTTCCTCGGAAGTGAAAAACTCGAATGTGAAGAATGATTGATGTGTAAGTAAGAATATAAAGTGAGAAAAAAATGTTCAAGTGAGAAAATAATGAAGACGAAATGAGACAATTCCTCAAAAAAAACCAGCTGGGTATTATGAAGAACCCTATTAGAGGTTGAGAAAAACTCTATTTTGTCGGATATAAAACACCTATTTCTTCTAACTTATATATCCTATTAGATGTTAAGAAAAATTCTTAGTAAATCTTAAACATAAACTTAAATTTAAAAAATGTTCGCTGTTAATAAAATCGTAGTAGGCCGTCATACGAATAAGAAAACTTATTCGCCGGGAGAAAAACTTCTTTGTCCTTAATAAATCTTTTTCTGAGTGAATTCATTGCAAATACCCCAACGATTTTCCGATCATTTTTACACTATTTTTGTTATTTACGTCTTTTGGATCGATGATTTTTTTCTAGCCCTCGGGCCCTTCGGAAACGTCGTATCCAGGAGCAGAGGAGAAAAAGCTTTCAATGCGGTACAATTTCAGTTTCTCGAATGAGCGTCCATCCGGTGATACAGTTCCGAAAATGACGAAGTGGCCAATATTTTCTAGTGAAAGTGAATTCTGAGACTTCAGGGATCATCGGATCAAGCACTCCATTGTTTTGATCCAGATGAGGTTGAAACTTGCATCGTTGGGATGCAATGGAAACTAGTATTTCGGAATTCCTTTGATTTCTTTCGGCAGATTTTGCCTACGAAAATCTCCCAACCATTTGTGAAGATATTTATACAGCGATCTACAATGTAAATTTGTAAAAAAAAGATCTTCTATAATAATAAAAAGTAAGAAAAAAATAAAATGTAAAAAATAAGTTTCATTGCGTTCCGTCGATGCAAACTTCGATAATATTATTTCCGAATTCCTTTGATTTCTTTCGGCAGATTTTGCCTACGAATATCCCTCAACCATTTTTTGAGACATTTATTCAGCCATCTACGATATAAATTTAAAAAAAAGATTTTCTGTAATGATAAAGATAAAGAAAATGAGGTGTAAAAAAGAAGTTTCGTTGCGTTCCAACGACGCAAACTCCAACAACATTATTTTTTAATTCCTTCAATTTCTGTTGGCAGATTTTGCCAACAAAAATTCCTCAATCACTTTTGAACATATTTATTTAGCGATCTACAATATAAATACATCTAAAAAAATCTTAGACAATAATAGAGGTAAGAAAAATATAATGCCAAAGAGAGCTTTTTTGCCTTGCAATGATGCAAACTTCAACACCATTCATTCAGAGAAATCAGAACATTACTGGCCGTAGTTGGCTCATTCGACGCGAAATACCATATATATATATATATATATATATATATATATATATATATCGTTTGCAGGGCATAGAAACGAAGGATAGGATAGTGATGTTCGAATACATATATACGTGTGCGAGAGGCCAGAGGCTTTCCGTATAGTCGTAGCTGCGGGAGGACGAGTCCGAGAGATGAGCTAGGAGAGAGAGGAAGAAAGACTGTGAGAGAATATAGTATAGAGTTTCGGTTCGAATATTGGAAAATGCGGAGTTGGAGAACTAGAGAAAGGGATGAGAGACAGAGCAAGCGAGAGAGAGGGCGAAAGGAAGACAGGGCGAAAGAGACGACGCCGAGGGAAAGAGAGATGAGCAAAGCTCTGTATGGCAGTCAAAAGTTAGAGAGAGAGAGAGAGAGAGAGAGAAAGAGAGAAACCTCTCGGAGGTTCGATATGCATATAAACACAATACCTTTCTCGATCCTGCTCCGGGTGGACTGACACATACACAGACATATTTCGATATCCCTACTAGTTCGATTTACCTCTGCCTGCGGGCGTGTGGGACGTGAGCTAATGCTCACACGGTTCTCCTCTGCTGGTGTCTCAAAAACACACACACACACACACACACACACACACACACACACACACACACACGCACGCACGCACGCACGCACGCACGCACGCACACGCACGCACACACACACGCGCGCGCGCGCGCATACATGCATGCATGCATGTTGTGTGTGTGTGTGTGTGTGTGTGTGTGTGTGTGCGCGCGTGTGTGTGTGTGCGTGCGTGTGTGTGTGTGCGTGTGTGTGTGACGAAGAGAAAGAAGAGTACTAGCCAGTCGGAATATCTACCTACGTGAATATTTTATATCGAAGCACCGAAGAAAACGAAGCGCAAGAGAGAGGGAGAGAAAGCAGAGGAGGAGAAAGCTGGGAGAACCGTCCGCCGATGCCGAAGCTAATCCAAACTCTCTCAACCCCTTCCCACCTTCAATGTCCGTATATAGTGCAGCCTCGGACTCGAGCCTGAGGGTGTTCTAGTTATAGACTCTATATATGTCTGTGTGTGTGTGTGTGTGTGTGTGTGTACACACACACACACACACATATTATGCGGCTTGTATGAGAAATTTTTCGTACGGGGTAATATTAGTTCGTATTACAGATATTATACGTGGAACGCGCCTTTTTAACGAAGATTTTTTTTTAATCTCTAAATATTCCATCGATGCTCGCGTGGTGACTGCGCATTGACGAATTTTTCTATTTTTTTTAAATCCATTTCTACCCCTGTACATTCAGTTGCATATTCATTTGCTTTTTCACCGATTCGTCATGTGTGTCCGGTTTTCCGGGAGTATGTACATTTTCCGCTTGATCGCTGGCAATGCCCGTTTCCCGAAAGACTTCGGTACGCGACTATTCGAAGGGACAACACTTTTCCTCTATTTTCTAGGGCCTTATTTACGTTTCTATACTCGTACGAGAATGTTACGGGAGTTGGATATTTTCGGATATTGAGGGGGGGAGGGGGGAGGGGGCATTGAAAACGATTATTACAATTTTCTGAACGTTTTTCGCCGACGAATACTCTTGAAATTTCATTCGCAGTTGATTGACAGTTCGTTAAATGTGTTCTCATTTCCGTTTGCGATCGAAGGAACGGTTATTCTCAGCCTGTGATTTTTTTTTCTAGTGATTTCTTTCGGTTTGTTTTTTTTTTGTCTGGGGTGGATTTATGGGTTGATTTGTCGTATCAGTGGGTTTTTTTAAATTCTTGTTGGGACTACATTTTTTTCCGTTTGATCATCGGGAGGCCTGATTTTTCAGCGACTGTGCTGTTGCTATAGGGACGATTCTTCTCTCGTTCTCTGTCTCTTTGACTTATATTTTTGCTCTTACTGCACGAAGGTAATCCGGGCTCACGAAATGTGGACAGGATTTTCGTATATGTGCTCGCTTTTTTTACCGCTCTCGATGCCTCTCTATTTTCCATCCATATGCGCTTCCATCGCAAATATTTATCGGCGCGGCGGTACGAAGGGTGTGAGAATGAAAATTACGACCGCTATAGTCGCGTATTTATTCCGAATTTATAATAGAAATTGCTATGAACCACAATATCCATCATAATTCGAGCGAAACATTGGAATTCGAATTTTAAGTTAGCTGAATTTGACTTGGCTTATTTTATACTCGATCATCTCGGTATTGATTTCCAACGCTTCTTCGTATCCACTCGCGAGCTCTTACAATTTTCATCCCCTTCCACTTTGCCCCACACTTGGCACTGCACTAATTCTCGTTTCTGGGGGACGAAATTCAATTTACAAAACGCAAATACATCGCGTCGTTTTCGTACACGATTTGAATACACTTTATTATTTCCCCCCCCCCCCTCTTTCTTTCCAGTAAAAAAGAGGAGTGCTAATTTTTGACGTATCATCCCGTGCTGAAATCTGTTGGGGAGCACCCACGGAGAACATCGCTCAAGTGTCCACCTTCGATTGTGTCAAAAATCACATATGTGTTGAAGTATTGAAAGCTATTTGACACGCATTTTTTTGTATCTATGGAAAAATGGTTTTAAGGGAGGAAACCACCCCTTTTAGAAAGACGCGTAGAGGGGTGATTTTGCAGTTTCACCCACAGTCCACTGATCTGAATGAAACATAATCCAAATGTTTTCTAATGTAAAGAGATAAAAAAGGCATTATAGAAGTATGGAGAAGAATTACATTAATGGGTGACGGGCCTTTTTATTTGAGGGGTCGTTTCATCCCTTAAAATGGTTTTTCGACCGACAAAGAATCGTATCTAAAAGTTTTCAATGCTTTATCACATATATGAATTTCAACAAAATTGAAGGCGGACACTTGAGTGATGTTTGTTGCCAAATCCTACCACATCCCTATAAGGATTAGACAGGGATGCCACATGTTGGGAGTCCACATTGGAATCCCAGTGAGTTCCGCGCTATTTCCCAATTGACGTCATTTGAGAATTTCTTATTTGCAATTCTCAACCGGATTTTGTTGGATCGCCCGAAAAAATATCCTTTCGTAATCCCGTGTACAAATTTGTTGGGAAAGATGCATCTTTGGAGATTTGTTGGAGCGTGTCCCAAGATGAAAATTTGTGAAAAGCCACGAGAAAAAACTCGGCGCGATGATAAATATCCTGCACGCTTCGTGAGCGTGTACGTGTATGGTAATATTATGTCAAAATGCAGTAATATAAACAACAAACGATAATTGCAGTGGGTTTTCAGTGCCGTCATTGAAATCGACTTTTAACATATACTTTTCAAGCGATTTACACTTTTTCAAGGGGCTATACCAGTGTGACACTTTAAATCGATTTTTTTTGTTGACTTTTTCGACAATTTATACTTTCAAGAATATCATTATCATTTATACCATTTATATCAATATTATTTTATCTTGCAAAAATCGATAGTTGAATCTTTAAACGCGTTTTTCTCGAAACGAGATTTTTCAAATTTGCTGACATTGTAACTCAAAGAGCAATTATCCGATTCACTTGAAATTTGAGCTAAGTACTCTTGAATATATTTACTCTACAATGACGTAGGGCATTTTTGATTGGATGAAAATTGACGATTTGGAATTGAAAAAAACTACCATTTTATTATATATGTATATATATATATATATATATATATATATATATATATATATATATATAGTAACGTTGCGTTACGAATATCGAGACTATCCGAGAAATGTGAGGTAGGCGGGCTGGCGTAGCTCAGTAGTCAGTGCAGTCGACCGGCAATCGGAAAGTCCCGGGTTCGAATCCCGGCCCAGAAGCGCACCGCATTTTTTCTCGAATAGTCCTTTCGGAGTTTTTTCAGCGAATACAGTATATTGTTTAGAAAATTCAACGTACAGAATGCGATGGGATCCATCAAGAATCGAATAATGTGGGAATCCTTTACCATTCAAAATGGATTCGTACCTTCCAATGGGAAATCCCGATGAGAGTGCTACGTACGAGCGTGACGTTTTACTACACGGATCCAAAGCGATGACCCATTAAATCCCGATGAGGAAGTAGGTACTGTTTACGTAGTGGTACGGGAATCCAATTGGATACCCAAGACAATTTTTACACGGCTTTTTGTAAACCATTCTTACGATATCTTTAGGGTAGTGATGTCGCACTTTTCAACGTGGGCGCCTACGAAAATTTTTCAAGTTTGTAGTTTGGATAGTGGGGCGCGAGGGAAGCGACTAATCAATAGAATTCATAATGTCCAGGATGTTGGTTATTACCGGGGGGCTGGTCGACATTCCACGGTCCTCCCCTATAGATTTTTCCTTCATGAACCCTTCGGAGTTCGCATTGGGGTACGGTCATTATCCCGTTAGGGTGTTGACGGGGTGGCAAGCAGAGGGTGGAAGTCCAGAGAGGGAGAGAGAGAGAGAGAGAGAGAGAGAGAGAGAGAGAGAGAGAGAGAGAGAGAGAGAGAGAGAGAGAGAGAGAGAAAGAGAGAGAGAGGGAGAGGGAGAGAGAGGGAGAGAGAGAGAGAGAGAGAGAGAGATCAGAACATCTAGCAGGCATAGAAGCCTGGGCATAAATAATTTATAATTTTTAACGAAGCTGGCTGCTGGATGCCTTGATGAAAAAGGATGCAAAAAACAGCTTCACCAACTGGAAGTCTGTGCAGGTATCTCTCTCTCTCTCTGTCTCTCTCCCGCTCGATCGTTGCCCCACGCCGTGTATCGACGATTGACGCAAACTGGTTGTGTTATAATCAATATATACATATATACCCATTCGATGAAGACATAGACAAAGTTTTGCCAATCAAAAGGGCGCGAAGCAACATTTTCGCCCCTAAAGCTACGCGAGCAGCGGCTTTTCATTTTCCAACGGTGCTTCGACGAGTACACACACATAGATACGACAGTACGACGTTCAGTAATTGAGGAGGCCGTATTGCGACGAGTACCGCGTGCGCGCGAACGAGAGGGTGGCCGGAGCGAAACGGATAGCCGCAGGATTGATGGCTATCTAATTATGCGAATAAAAATACGATGCGGTGGTCTCTCATCGCGTCGTTGTCCATACACATATAGGGGCATATATCGTCCCGTGCCGGCTCTACTATGCCCGCAAATGAATGAAGCGAGTTTGCGAATCGCTCGCTTTTCGGGGATGAGTGATTTGTCAAAAGGAAGGTACTCGTTTCGACCCTCGTATGTGCGATATCCGGTTCCCATCGCTCTTTTTGTCACAGCGGTCTTTTCCGTTCGGGTTTTTCTTCCGCCGCCGTACGTATTATCATATCGTACGATGTGCGGTTATTATATCCGTATATCCGTGTGTCCATAAATGAGCAAAAGTGGAGACGTCGAGAGTGGAAAAACTGATACGTGGCGCCCTCGCACTTCATCCGTTTTTTTTTCTTCTTGCTTTTTTTCGTTATTGCAGTTCTCGCGGGTAAACTTTTTTTTTCCTGTTGGATTTCTTGATTTGATGAATGTGCATCAGGCTCCTTTCGCTCGCACGAGACGCATTCTACATAGTTGATGCACTTTCTGATTAGTTGGCCAGTCGCGGCCACAGACGTGATTAATATGCAACGAGAAATGACAGACTCGAACATCAAGGGGGGGGGGGTGAGTGTCCGGAAAGAGAGCAGGTAGCTGCGACGGGTACTTGTATATTTATTCACTTAAGGGGTCCCGGTGGTCTGGAATTTTCAAAAAATCGATTTTTTTGTTGTTGATATTTCGAAAGTATAGTATCAGATTGATAAAAAAGTTTTGTAGCAAACATTTTTACAATCTCTTTTTACGTATTGACGCAATATGACATCGAGCTATGTCGAGAATATTCTAGAATGTTTTCTACTCTTCCGCGGGACATAGTATAAAAGGGCAAGCGCGCGTTCTAGTGGACAGAAATGGGTTCGATCTCGCAGGAGCAACTTCGAGCGATCATTTTTTACGAGTGGCGGCGCGGCACGAACGCAAGCACAACTGCTAAAAATATACAGTATGCATTAAGCGAGAACGTAGTTTCTCATCGAACAGTCCAGCGTTGGTTCAATCGTTTTAAATCTGGAGACACAAGCCTTGAAGATAAGGAACGTTCCGGACGACCGTCGACCATCGACGATGAAGCATTACTCCGCTGCATCAAAGAAAAACCGGAAGCAAGTACGCACGAGCTAGCAAGAGAACTTGGCTGCACCCAACCGTCAATAGTCAATGACTTACACAACTTGGGATACAGGAAGGTTCTAGCTCAATGGATACCACCACCGTCTCACCGACGACAATAAGAACTGTTGCGTGACCATCTGCCAGTCTCTCCTGCTTCGCCACCATCGCAAGGAGTTTTTAGAAGATCTTGTGACGGGAGATGAAAGCTGGGTCTTGTATGATAACAGAACGCGTTTAGCCTACTGGCTGATCTTCACGCTGAAATCTGATCTTCACGCACAAAAGGTTTTGTTGTGCTGTTTCTGGGACGCAAAGGGAATGCTGTTTCACAATTTTCTTCCTGTAGGTAAGACGATCTCCTCTACACGATACATCGAGAATCTCCAGGAATTGGCAAAAGTTATAAGAAAAAAATGGAAGTTATAAGGAAAAAAGTTATGAAAAAAATTATAAGGCGCGACTGTGCACCTTCTCCACGACAACGCGAGACCCCATGTCGCAAAGGAAACCCACAAAACAATCACTGAGCTTCACCCGAATACCGTTCCTCATCCACCGTACTCTCCCGACATCGCGCCATCTGACTACCATTTGTTCAGACATTTGAAGGCATATTTGAGAAACAAAACTTTCCAAAACGTCGACGATCTCAGAAGGGATATTTCAAATTTCTTTGAGTTCCAGCCGCCGCAGTTTTGGGCAAAGGAAATAAATGAGTTGCCAACTAGATGGTCGAGTGCCATAGAAACCAATGGCGAATATATTGTTCATTACAAATGTTTTGTATAAGATATATAAATAAATAAATTATATTGAAATTATTGCGACAAAACTTTTTTATCAATCTGATATATCGAGAATATACTGTGAAATTTTTGTAAGGATATTCACAATATTCTTGCTTCTACAGCTGATTTAGCAGGTAGAGAGATATATGTACCTAAAACTTTAAACTCATTTATCTCAAAACTAGTTTTTTCGGCATGATGTTATAGAAAAAAAAAAAATATTCAACCGAATCAACTGAAATTTGGATATGTTATTGACAATATGAATGGCTATGGTCGGGACTAGAATCATTTTTCTATTCCAATAATTGCGTATTTTTTAAATAAAATAACTGGTAAAAGACGTTAATTTTTAGAACTTCACTTTCAAAAGCGCGCCATTTTGTCGATTTTTAATTTTTTTTTAGTCCCGGCCATAACTGCAATCATACTGATTGATAAACTTTTTGGTTTTTATTTTTCAGATGAATAGAAGAGCCAAAACGACTAACATCGTCGAGGTCCAATTTTTCCGGAAGGTCAACTTCAGCGGCATTTTTAAAATAATATATTTTTTTAAATTTCAAAATATTTTTTTTTGCATTCACAATCAACTTAATAGTAAGCCTGAAAAGTAAAAATATGGTTTTTCTTTATTGTTATAATAAAAAAAAAATCCGCAATATACCTAAGATTTTCTAGCTCTAGACCACCGGGACCCCTTAAACACGATGAAACGTATTTGCGTTCATCACAACTTTCCACTTCTCGACTGGAAGTGCCTCCGAAACTATTTCGCAAAATTCTCATTGACCGTTTAAGGCGGGATATACATTTACAACGATCAAAAAATCGATTTCTTTTTTCTTTAAACGATAGAACTACATATGTAGAATATTTGCCCAAAGTTTCAAAGCGAAATTCGCAAAAACTTCAAACATTACAACGCTCGTCAACGCTGTGCCTCACCGCTCGGATTCAGAGCGGGCGTGAACTTCAAACGCGTTTTTCTCAAAACTGCATTATCGAAATTGGCGTGCAGGATTACTCGAAAACTATTAAGTCGATTAACACTTGGAAGAAATATTGATTATATTGGTACCTTCTACTTGACGAAAATTGTTTTTCAAAAATTGAAAAAAAAAACTACTTTTTTAATTCACATTTTACAGAAATGTTGCGCGATGTGTTGACTTTTTTTTTGTAAATGCATTT
This sequence comes from Ophion obscuratus, assembly GCA_964007375.1. Classification (NCBI taxonomy): domain Eukaryota; kingdom Metazoa; phylum Arthropoda; class Insecta; order Hymenoptera; family Ichneumonidae; genus Ophion; species Ophion obscuratus. The sequence continues at coordinate 30,594,502 of OZ023319.1, forward strand.
TTCAAATTTGCATTTTCTTCATTTTCATTACCGTCACAAGAAACTATACGAAACGATTCTCTTCAGTAAACTTATCGCTATCGTCGCATAGTAGAGTTTTTTTTAATTGTTTACTTTTTTATTAACAATTTACTGCAAAATTTCTGTGTAAAATTCAATTTTTTTTAATGGCCGCCATTTTTTTTCTAATCAAAATTTTCAAATTTCCTACGATGCTGCGATAGCTATACTATTATAATTTAATAATCTTTTTGAATTTTTGATTTCACATGCTTGCTGTGACACTTATGCTGTCAACCGTTGGGGAGACTTTTTTTGAAACGCCATTTTGCGACCGCTCCTCTGCTGAATAAAATGTACTAAAAATAAAAATAAAAATTTCCTTGTATGCTTCATTACCTCAATAATTAATGCACAAAGTTTCAAATAATTTGATCGAGCCGTTTTTTCAAAAAAAAATCCCCAAAAATACCTTATTTTTCAGCCTGTCATACTGATATTCTCCCTTAAACGCGTTTTTCTCGAAACTACTTTTTTCAATTCGGCCGGACTCATAACTCGAACAAATCTTGACCGATTGACTTGAAATTTTGACTGTATATTCACAATTACATTCTGCATAAAAGTACATAGGATTTTCTCGACACATTACATTGTTTTTTTTATAAACAATTTTCGGACGATATTTTTTTGAGAATTTTGAACTTTTATTTAAAAACGCGCTGTTTTTGCAAAAATCGATATATAAAAAAAAATCCTACGTACTTCTGTAGCTATTGACATGTATAATCGGAAAAAAAATTTCATTCACTGTAAATTAAAAATTGCAGGTGGCGTTGGTCCTGCCGCGAGCCTGTGTAAAAAGGCTTCGTCGAAGAAAAGCTGTGCAGCCGCCATTTTGTTTTACATGACTTTGAAAAAAATAGTTTATACAGTTTATGATATACACAATAAAGGACCTTTTTCAGAATTTTGATTTATTCCATTGTCCCGCTAAAAAAAATCCCAAAATATACTTATGTTTTTCCCCGCTACAGTGGCCTTACCCCTCAAAGTATACCTAAAGATTGACAATCGTAGAATAATTATTTCGTAGTTTATAAAAACCCCTCAATGTTGCTTATTTTTTTCCTGTCGAAATGTATATTACGCCTTAAACGAAATATCAATGCGCGGTACGTCACTGACGGTAATCGGCCCGGGTCAATACTCGGATGGGTGACCGCTTGGCCGAGCTTGGAAGCTCAGCGAAAATATAGGTGCCCAGGTCTGCACGGATTTATGTCAGTTTCCCTGGGCCCTCGTGCAAATGCAGTGGTGCGTCAGGAAACGAGTGGCTATGCGCAGGACTCTGGGGAGAGCTCTCAGGAACGAGAAGTAGTCAAGTGCCAAGTGTAGGGTGGAACGGATGGGGTCGTAAAAGCTCGCAAGGCCATGCATGAAAATTATTTACTATTTTCGTGCTCACTCGCATACGTTGATTCGGATAGTAAAATTTCACTGCCCGCTTTATGTCCTCGTATCAGTGCCAACTGACAGCTCCTTTCAGGATGTATCAAGCTCATATTCCTACAATTTTGAAACAAAACAAAAAAATAACGCTGCATGTGTTTTTGAACAAATAATGATCGTCCGGGCGGAGCAAAAAAGCATCAGCTTTTGGTAATTGGTTGGGTGACTTGGATTTGGAACGATTAAGGGGGGAGAAATCTTCAGAAGAGGAAAAAAATTGCGTATATTCATTATTTTTTTTTAATAGGAAAAATTTCTTCACCATTTTTTAGACTTCGGGTATGTTTTATCATTACTTTTGGCTGTTACATGATGATTTTTTAAATTAATATTTGAAAATGGCAGAGTCTTCTAAACTGCATTTTCAAAACTGGCGTGATGTGTAGCTGAAAAACTAATCGATCGATTCTGATGAAATTTGGCATTAACCTGTTTAAACTTATTGCCTAAAATGTGACACTTAATGTTTTTAAGAATTAAACAAAAAAAGTATTTTTTTAATGCGAAATGTAACCATTTTTTTCCGAAAAGTTCCATCTTTTTCTTTCATAGCGTGCCATTTCATCGATTTTCACAATTTCTCACTTTTTCTTGGTTCAGATTCTGCGTATCAGTGCTTATGACAGAAAACTCCAATTTAGTTTTTTTTTTTAAGATTAATCCCGCCGACGCCACGTGTCACGCCGTGTGACAACCTCCGCCGCAACCCGTTTAGAAGACCGTGCCATAGCATAGGTATTTTGAAAGATAATTTAAAAAATTAAATACTATGTAACAGCCAAAAGTAGTAACAAAACATACCCTGAGTCTCGAAAATGGCGATGACATATTTCCTTTAAAAAGAAAATCATGAAAATCAGCAATGTTTTTCCTTACCTTAGTGAGTTTTCGGGATGTCTGATTGGCCCTCAGAAATAAAATTCCCGAGACCCAAAATCAGCGTGAGGTGAACGCTTTATTTTTTTTATCATCTGATTTTGTTACGTGTTCACTTTGGTGAGTCATGGTCGAACTGCGGGTTTTCAAATTGCGCAATTTGCGATTTATATGGACGGGATGCTGACGAAAAAGATCGGCAAATTTGATACCGGGGTGTCCTCATTTTGGGGACTGAGCAATTTCGGTTACCATTGTGGAAATCACAGACTGATCTCCTTCCATCCCCCCCCCCCCTCTCTCTCTCTCTCTCTGCCACTTGCCCAGAGTAAATTACCGACATACCTCGTACTGCATTACTACTACCACAATGTACCTCCGTTCCGACTAACGACGGACTGTGGGGATCGATCATCATTGAGTTAACTCCGTGACATGAATCGATACTGCGAAATACGAATGATGGACACACGGTGTCTGCCAACTTGCATCGCGAAATAAAACGTTGAAAAAAATCATTTAACGTTACTTCATATCTAAATATACAGGGTGGCCTGCTACGAAGGGATAATCCTGCATCTGTCGATAGGTCAGATCATGTCCTACTATAATGCTGGATTTTCCGTTTAGTAAAAGTCCCACGGTTTTCGAGATAAAAATCATCTGCTTTTGGTGTTTCGCATGCCATTTCTACAAATGATACCTTTTTTTACCCGGTTTTTCGAAAAATACTCTTGGTTATTTGTTTTATCTAGAAAAGTCTTCTTTCTAACCTCAAATGTTGAGGAAACTTTATGAAAAAGATCTAATGCAGAATTTTCATACAAACCAATTCGTACATCCGACTTGACAGCCTGCGATGTTAAAGAAATGGACTAGGCGTATCGTGCCAATTACTTCAAAAAGTTGCTTAGTTATTGTCGATTCATATCATTTGTAGAAATGGCATGCGAAAAAAAACAAAAGTAGATGATTGTTTTAAAAAAATAACATAAAGCCCAAAATCTCGAAAACCGGAGAACTTTTACTAAACTGAAATTCCAACATATAGTAGGACATGATCTGACCTATACCGACAGTTGCAGGATTATCCATTCATAACCACACACCCTGTATATACAGGATGTCCCTCTAATCTCTGCCACCCGAAATAACACGGTAATTATCGACGTTGCCAAAAAATGTACCAGATAAAAGTTGTACGATGTAAAGGGGCCCATCAAATGCGACCAATTTTGTTTTTTTTCTGTAAAGACGCTTACACACAGTGAAGGTCACCTCCATTTTTTTAAATGGAGGTGTATATTTTTTTTCGACCATCTTGTGGAACACCTCAAGCCGCATGAAAAACATTAAGGAGTCAAAGTCGTTCAAGTTCATTCAAGGTCACCTATTAAAATGAAATACAAATCTAAATATCTCGGATCACTACCAAATATTTGGCAGTGATCCGAGATATTTAGATTTGTATCATCGACACTGACCTTGAATAACCTTGAACGACTTTGACCCCCTAATGTTTTTTATGCGGCTTGAGGTTCTCCACAAGATGGTTGAAAAAAAATGTACCATTCCATTTAAAAAAGTGGAGGTGACCTGCTCCGTGCGTCAGCGTCTGCACCGAAATTTAAAAAAATGGTCGCCTTTGATGGCCCCCTTAACATCGTACAACTTTTGTCTGGAATATTTTTTTGTGACATCGATATGTACCGAGTTATTTCGGGTGGCAGAGATAAGAGGGACACCCTGTATTATGTATATAATTTCCTCGTTAATCCGAGTGCACTGTTCGTACCGAATATTTCACCATTATTCTGTAATAACTTTTCCCAAATGTCGCCTTTCGACAGAGCGAAAAACTTATCAATCCAGAAACTCGAAGAGAGAAATCCACAAATTTAATTGTGAGTTTTAAAAATATTTATTGACTGATTAAACTTTGTATAAACGTACATAAGAATGAACATAAACGGATAATCGGAAGCTGAAACAAATATTTATACTTCGATTCCACAATCGCGACCTCGGTAACTGAAACAAACATAATTCGTTTATATTTCAATGCTTCAGGTCTTTGTTTATGTAATTAATTGATCGACAGAAGGAGAAGCTTCTCCAATCCAGCACAATATGATTTTCGTTTAAAGAAATAGATTTTAAAATATTTCCTTTATATTAAATATTTATAACGAATTTAAATTTAATATTGTACATTGAATATCGAAATTTAAAAAATTTAAATTCAATATTTTCACATATTTCATTTTTTAAATTATTTCCTTGGTACTTAATATTTTGTAAAACTTCCTGTCATATTAAATATTTAGAAAAAAATGGTGTATAAACATTTTTTTAACCCCGTACATAATCCTTCTAATCACTATGTTTTAAATAGTGAAATTATGTTCCTACCAACGCACACCAAAATACAGCTGTATCCGAGTCAACAGGGCTGGCCCCCTGCGTATATTGCGAGCTTTCTCTCGGCTCTCAAGCTCGGCTAACGCTCTGTCCTACGTATGTAATAATCCCGAACGATCCTTCTGCCAGGACGATCAGTATTGCACTGTACACATGCATACGGGGAATTTCACTACAAAATAAACTCACTTTGATCTCACGGTTTTAGAAAGTCCGAAACAGATACCATCGTGTTTGTCCTCAGAAACAATTTTTGGATGCTGATATATTTTACCGTATCATTTAGTATGAGCCTGTATACGGTTTTAGAATTAGTCTGAGCCTGTATACGGAATTAGTACGAGCCTGTTTACGGATCAGTATGAGCCCGTATACGGAATTAGTATGAGTAATAAACTCACTTTAATCTCATGGTTTTAGAAAGTCCGAAATAGACACCGTTGTGTTTGTCCTCTGAAACAATTTTTGGATTCTGAGATATTTTACCGTATCATTTAGTATGAGCCTGTATACGGTTTTAGAATTAGTATGAGCCTGTATACGGTTTTAGAATTAGTATGAGCTTGTATACGGTTTTGGAATTAGTATGAGCTTGTATACAGTTTTAGAATTAGTATGAGTCTGTATGCGGTTTTAGAATAAGTATGAGCCTGTCTACGGTTTTAGAATTAGTATGAGCCTGTATACGGTTTTAAATTTAGTATGGGCCTGTATACGGTTTCAGAATTAGTATGAGCCTGTAAACGGTTTTAGAGTTAGTATGAGTCCGTATATGGTTTTAGAATTAGTGTGAGCCTGTATACGGATTAGTATGAGGCCGTATACGGAGTTAGTATGGGTAATGAACTCACATTGATCTCACGGTTTTAAAAAGTCCGAAATAAACACCATCGTATTTGTCCTCTGAAACCAACGATCATTTTTGCAACATTTTTTTGGATTCTGAGATACTTTACCGTATCATTTAGTATGAGCCTGTATACGGTTTTAGAATTAGTCTGAGCCTGTATAAGGAATTAGTACGAGCCTGTATACGGATTAATATGAGCCCGTATACGGAATTAGTATGAGTAATAAACTCACTTTAATCTCATGGTTTTAGAAAGTCCGAAACAGACACCATTGTGTTTGTCCTCTGAAACAATTTTTGGATTCTGAGATATTTTACCGTATCATTTAGTATGAGCCTGTATACGGTTTTAGAATTAGTATGAGTTTGTATACAGTTTTAGAATTAGTATGAGCTTGTATACAGTTTTAGAATTAGTATGAGCCTGTATGCGGTTTTATAATTAGTATGAGCCTGTATACGGTTTTAGAATTAGTATGAGCCTGTATACGGTTTTAGAATTAGTATGGGCCTGTATACGGTTTCAGAATTAGTATCAGCCTGTAAACGGTTTTAGAATTAGTATGGGCCCGTATATGGTTTTAGAATTAGTATGAGCCCGTATACGGAGTTAGTATGGGTAATAAACTCACATTGATCTCACGGTTTTAAAAAGTCCGAAATAAACACCATCGTATTTGTCCTCTGAAACCAACGATCATTTTTGCAACATTTTTTTGGATTCTGAGATACTTTACCGTATCATTTAGTATGAGCCTGTATACGGTTTTAGAATTAGTCTGAGCCTGTATAAGGAATTAGTACGAGCCTGTATACGGATTAATATGAGCCCGTATACGGAATTAGTATGAGTAATAAACTCACTTTAATCTCATGGTTTTATAAAGTCCGAAACAGACACCATCGTGTTTGTCCTCTGAAACAATTTTTGGATTCTGAGATATTTTACCGTATCATTTAGTATGAGCCTGTATACGGTTTTAGAATTAGTATGAGTCTATATACGGTTTTAGAATTAGTATGAGCCTGTATACGGTTTTAGAATTAGTATGAGTCTATATACGGTTTTAGAATTGGCGTGAGCCTGTAAACCGTTTTAGATTTCGTATGAGTCTGTATACGGTTTTAGAATTAATATGAGCCTGTATACGGTTTTAGAATTAGTATGAGCCTGTATACGGATTAGTATGAGCCCGTATACGGAGTTAGTATGAGCCCGTATACGGAGTTAGTATGGGTAATAAACTCACATTGATCTCACGGTTTTAAAAAGTCCGAAATAAACACCATCGTATTTGTCCTCTGAAACCAACGATCATTTTTGCAACATTTTTTTGGATTCTGAGATACTTTACCGTATCATTTAGTATGAGCCTGTATACGGTTTTAGAATTAGTCTGAGCCTGTATAAGGAATTAGTACGAGCCTGTATACGGATTAATATGAGCCCGTATACGGAATTAGTATGAGTAATAAACTCACTTTAATCTCATGGTTTTATAAAGTCCGAAACAGACACCATCGTGTTTGTCCTCTGAAACAATTTTTGGATTCTGAGATATTTTACCGTATCATTTAGTATGAGCCTGTATACGGTTTTAGAATTAGTATGAGTCTATATACGGTTTTAGAATTAGTATGAGCCTGTATACGGTTTTAGAATTAGTATGAGTCTATATACGGTTTTAGAATTGGCGTGAGCCTGTAAACCGTTTTAGATTTCGTATGAGTCTGTATACGGTTTTAGAATTAATATGAGCCTGTATACGGTTTTAGAATTAGTATGAGCCTGTATACGGATTAGTATGAGCCCGTATACGGAGTTAGTATGAGCCCGTATACGGAGTTAGTATGGGTAATAAACTCACATTGATCTCACGGTTTTAGAAAGTCCGAAATAAACACCATCGTGTTTGTCCTTCGAAACCGACGATCTTTTTTGCAACAATTTTTGGATTCTGAGATATTTTACTCTATCATTTCGTATGACAGCCTGTATACCGCTGCTGCAAGTTTTTTGTCCCTATGTATGCACACCCACGCACCCACACACCTACACGACCCCACCCACATATGTATGTATATGTATGTAGATGTATATATATATATATATATATATATATATATATATATATCCAATGAAATATTAGAAGCTGCAGAGGGTTGTAAACGTGATATATATGCTGTGGCTAAGCCAGTGCAACGGACACGTTAGCTCCATAGTGCACCCCATTTCTGACTGAGAGACCGTATACCCTAATCTACTTCGTGTATAGATATATTCGTTGTTCAGAACCACAGCTATTCCCCATGTACACATACACACACACACATACACACGCGCGCGCGCGCGTGCCCATATATATATACACCGATTTTTATATTTTAATCTTTTCCCTTTTGGGAGTTATAATTCTCCAAAAACTGTCGATTCCGGAAGTTTTGGAATCGTTTAAACGCTGATAGCTCGTGAACTCACTGAGATATCGACAATCGTGACTATATAATGTTTTTTCAATTTTTGAGCATACTTTCGTTAAAAAATATGAAAAAATTATCGATTATCAATGTCAACGTTTTTTTTTGCTTCCAAAGTGGAAACTATTCTTTTAAAGATGATTACCTTTTTTATTTTTTTTCCAAAAATTTACTGAAATAGAGTGAACCTTCTATGATTTTTAGGACTAGTCTCATCGTGGGCCCATTTTTCCTTCTATTTTTTTCGAATTAATCAGATTTTTTTAGAAGATTTTTATCAATGTGATCCCTAATACTGATTTATAAGTGACCGTAGCGCAGTGGGTAGCGCTCCTCGCTTGACGTCACGAAGGACCCGGGTTCGAGACCACCGTGCCGACCATCATCGTCCACGAATTGTTTTCTTTCATCGCCTCTGGATCATCTCGCATGTCGTTCTCTCTTCAGCGTTCGGCGGAGCTTCAAATCGCGCATCTCATCCGCATCGAGCGGTGGTAGAAGAATCGAATTTGGTGTTGATTCGGTTCACCACATTAAGGACGAGAGCTCAAGAGATGGTGGCTATGTATTATTTTTCATTTGTACTGAATTTAACCAAAAAAAATTATTTCGAATTTTAAAAAAATCGTAAATTCAGCACGAATAAAAAATTAACCGTTTCAGGCCTGTCGAAGCCGAATTGGAAATCACAAAATCATTAACAGCATTATTGGACATTAAATTGAGTAAAATCTTGTGAGAAAAGTATGATTAATTCGAAAAAAAAATAGAAGGGAAAATGGGCCCACGATGAGATTAGTCTTAAAAATCATAGAATGGGTCACTCTGTTTTTAAGAATTTTTTGAAAAAAATAAAGACGCGATCATCGTTTAAAAAAATTTTGTTCACTTTAGAAGCGAAAAAAACCTTGACGTTGTTAACTCATAATGTTTTCATATTTTTTAACGAAAGTATGCTTCAAAATGCAACAAAATTACATCGTGACATTTGTCGACGATTAGTTCAGGAGTTATCAGCGTTTAAACGTTTCCAATACTTCCGAAGTCGACTTTTTTGGAAAATTATAACCCCTCAAAGAGAAGAGATAAAAATCTAAAAATTGGTGTGGATATTCCTATCATCAACTTTTACGAAAAAAATCAGGAATACCAAAAATGGCCGGGGGCACGGGCTAGGTGAAATGGCGTGGAATGTCCCATATATATAAATATATATGAACGCATGCTGTACAATGCATAAATCGATGCAGTACGTACCGGTAATATGTAAAAGTAGAAGAACATTCAACGTGAAAATTAATAAAGGCAGAATTATTATGGAATTACATATTTTTCATCCACCGATGTCTGTGGCAGAGGAGCATGTACGAGGGCAACGGGGTAAAGGAAAAAGATACGAGGGTTGAACGCGTGGGAGGAGCAGAGAGCGGGAGAATCGAATACATAGCTAGGTAGCGCATCTCACGAATTTTTCGACTTTATTTCTTTTAGGTTTTTTTTTTTCGCTTCATCCATGGAACTCTGTCCATATGTATATTCTTGTGCGGAATTCGATCTCTCTATCCTTCTCTTCGTACCCCTCGCACATCGCTCCCTCTCTCTCTCTCTCTCTCTCTCTCTCTCTCTCTCTCTCTCTCTCTCTCTCTCTCTCTCTCTCTCTCTCTCTCTCTCTCTCTCTCTCTCTCTCTCTCTCTCTCTCTCTCTCTCTTGCTCTCTATGGGCTGTGGTTCGCTTTCATTCTCTCCCCCCTTCACTTTTATCCAGCCCAAATATTTCCGTAGAAATGTTTTATCTTCCGCTTACCCTTGGCTCCTCGCGACCCTCCGATATTATCAGGTATCGCTTGTATAATTGTATGGCATGGAATTTTATCGTTCTCTCTCTCTCTCTCTCTCTCTCTCTCTCTCTCTCTCTCTCTCTCTCGCTCACTCCCTCTCGGTGTCTCGCCCTTTCCATTCTGTTTCAATACTCGACGATTTTTGCAGCGACGTGACAAAAATAACACGAAGCTGCAACGGGACATAGTTGGCGAAGCAAAAATGCAAGCAAGCGCTGTTTACAATTTTCATGTGCACGATTGTCAATCAGTGTGAAACGATTTTTCCAGGAAGAGAGAAAAATTATCCGTTGGGATTAAGGGGTTACCCCCACTTGCGATTGTGTGGATCCCTTGCTATCCGGCAAAAATGTAAAAATACGTAAACTTTAATTTTATACCCCCTTCGATGTGTTATCCTTCGTCCAATTGAATGCATCCCTTCAAAAAAGGAAAGGTTGCGAGGTCGATCTCTCCGATTTTGATGAAATTAAGCATGCTTGTAAAATGTTTTAAAAAAGGCGACACGTATTTTTTATGTCTGTGGAACCCGATTTTTAAGGGTTGAAACGCGCCCTCGAAAATGGGGGTGTTTTTCGTCGATAACGTTTAAACGGTACGAGATATGAAAAACATTCAAATTGCAACAATGTTTATTTTTTCGTGTACTATACATTGGAGATGAGAACGATAACGTTATCGCCGAAAAACGAAAAACACCCCTATTTTCGAGGGTGCCTTTCACCCCTTAAAAATCGGATTCCACAGATATAAAAAAACACGTATCGCTTATTTTTACCTGAAATCGAAGAGATCGACATCGCAACCTTTTCTTGTGAGGGTGGGATGCTGCGAGAAAGATAAATAGAAGGGTGGTTTATACCTTAAGTCGGGACACCACTGTAACGAGTAGAACATTTTTTTTTGCATTTTCTCAAAGTGTACATATTCAAAAATATGTGAAAAAAATTCTAGTTGAAATATTGAAAATCGACCAAGTGACAGACAAATTAGTGAGCGCGGGTAGCACAACGATTTACGTATACTAAAACTTTCAATCGCGGTTGTCTCAAAACGAATTTTCTCCACCCGGCCGGAATTTTAGCCTAGCTCAAATTGTCCGATTTTCAATATTAGTAAATCAAATTTTCCGTAATTGCAGTAACTCTTGTTGTATGTAGCCGTTTTTCAAAAAGTATTTTAACGTATTTTTTAAGATCCCCAATATAAGAAAACATTTCTCCAACTTTACACTTTTTTGACAACACACGCCATTTTGTGATTTTTTTCTAAAAAAACGGGGACGTGCCACTAGAACTATATTTATATCGATTATAAAACTTTTGCATTTTTATTTTTTTAATAAAAATAATACGCGAAATAATTTCAACGTATGCTTGATGAAATATTTTTTTTCCAAAACCCAAATAAATAATCTAGTAGACAAAAAATCGGAAAAAATACCTTTTTTCGCACCGTCACAGTGGTGTCCTCCTGTTTGGAGGATTTTTTTTTCTTTTTTTTTCAATGTACCCATAATGGATTCTTGATAGTTTTTTATCGTAAGTATTTACGTCGCTGTTTCCCCGAAATCAGCAGACTCCTTGGGGGTGAAACTGCGAAATCAGTCCTTCAGAAAAATTGACGTTTATAAATCCGGTGAAAAAAATTGCCGTGGTATTTATAAAAAAAAGAGGTCGTGCGATCGAATCGATCAAAAACTCAGAAGGTTTTCCAAATACTCACCAATACATAAATCTTTGGCGGATTGAGAGGGGTCATGTTCAACTTTTTTCACCCTCTGACTCTCCGTCCTAAATGCCACGGTAATTGAGATATGATTTTTTTCGTTTTCTTTTAATTACCGGAAATTTCGCTTTTAAATCGTCATAACGTTTTTGTTTGTGGCTGCAATAGCACGATATACATTTTGTTCCATTCTGCAATGTACGTTTATCATAAATGAATCATTATTTGATACAATTGGTTTGAAGAAAATGATTCGGGAGCTTCCGGAGTCCTAAAAACGCGTAAATGTATGAAAAATGTCTACTTCTAAATTCGCAATAAACAGAACTAAAAGCTATTTTGAACTTAGCTTTGTTTTAGAAAGTTCTCTAGTTTATACCCTTTCCAACGGTATGCTACATGTCATAAGAATCATTTCTTATGTGGTAAAAATAAAAAGGAGAATTTTTTTTATATAATGAATTTAGAAGTTGAAATTTTGTATACATTTACACTTTTTTAAGACTTTGGAAGCTCAAGAGTCATTTTCTTAAAACCAATTGTATCAAATGA
>OZ023319.1:30609255-30651755 GCA_964007375.1 Ophion obscuratus
AAATACTACGCCATATATTTTCATCGATTTTTCGAAATCATTAATGTTTCATTACGTCCGGCAGGGGCCACTTCCGTGCTTCACCTACTCAGTTATCGAATTTTCTACGCAAATTCATTTAAAAATCGATACGGAGAAAATAAATAATTCATCGACTTCCTGGCGAAAGTGTTCTCATCGGAAAGCGCGATGCCGTTTTGGTACTTCCTGGCTCGGGCAATTTCATAATACTCGTTACTTCGCGGCCATGTTCCAATAAAACAATACATATATCAGTCAATCAATTTTAATTATTTTTTAAACTAATCAACATTTATTAATCTTTTAATTTTGGAAGAAAAAAACTCTTTCTGGTTTGTATCATACAATATATATTTTTAATTAAACCTTGATTTTACCTTTGATAATGATGGGACACGAATTATTGGCATCATTCGCACATAAAAGTGGTTTCCTTCTCGATACCATCAATTTGATAAGCCAATCGTCCAAGTTCTGTAGGATTAGTCCGAATAATCTTGCTTCCATATCATTTTGATCATTCGTAAGTTCTTTTTCTTCCCCTGGTGGAAACACCGTTTCAAGAGGAATCAAATGCTTTACTAGTTCCATTTCACCCTTTCTAACGTAAATAGTGGTACGTTCCAAAATATTCCGGGTTTGCGATAGCTTCTGTTCATCTTACCCCATTAGACGGCCAACGAATTAACAAAAAATAACCCAATAATCTTGAACATTTCCGACAAACCGTTCTTATTATATTAATAATTAGTACCTTCGTTGTCTTTACCATCTGCCTCTAATCAATATCAGCAAGTCAAATAAACCGATGTTAAACTTTATTTAGTTAAAACATCGTTTTGTCAAATAATCGATATTGTTTTCTCCTTCGTGACGCGTGCTTCCGCCAAACTTAATACTTTCACAATAATTCACCTCATCGCCGCCCCATCAAACTCCAACGGGAGGCACTGTGCTCGCACACACTGTTTATTGCCTAGACTCGTGATTCATCTTACCCCGCGTATTCGTCTTGCCCCGAGTTCCCTTACATAAAAAAGGAAGGCTCAAGACACAAAGAAATCTGACCAAAAAAATCCCCACTGTAACCACGACGTTTTCGCGAAAAATGTGAGCCAATAGACATGTGCACCCTCGTAACGATATGCACATACATATCTACACTCTCATTAAAAAAAATATTCAAAAAAACATCTGCAGAAGCTTCGCGTACGTACACGAAGCTGACGTTCGAACGCGGTTACAAGGGTCCACAATGTTTGTGTGTGTGTGTGTGTGTGTGTGTGTGTGTGTGTGTGTGTGTGTGTGTGTGTGTGTGTGTGTGTGTGTGTGTGTGTGTGTGTGTGTCTGCATGTAAACATCGAGAGAACCACCGCTGAACGAATAACGTCGACGTGCGACGTATATGAGTGGTTAAAAATATTGAAGCTCGATAGCCACGCGATCGCATAGGGTTGTACCGGGCGAAAGGGAGAGAAGATCGCGGCAGTCGGGCGCAGGATGGCCGGGGGTGCGGGAGGCCTGTTGGCGGTGTGGAAAAGAGTGTAGAAGAGGATATACGATGAGGATAGATGAGAGGTACGAAGGGTTGAAAAGGGGTGGATTGGTTGGATAGGGGATGGCTCGCGTAACTCGGCTCACTTCCTCGTATATTCGCTTCCTCCGACTCATACACCCTTCCCCCCTGCCTCGTTCGGAAAAATTTAATTATAAAAAAGTTTTGGCATTCCGTCAGTTTGGTCTACCCTCTATTACAGTATGTATATGTGTGTGGGTTTGGGTGTGTGGTGTGTGTGTGTGTGTGGGTGTATAAGGGTGGGTGGGTGTGTGTAGAGAAATAAAAAAAAACATAGGATGTATGGTGTATCTGGCTAGGTCGGAGGCAAGCATTGGTAACATTTTCTCTCTATATAGTTTCTTTCTCTCGATCCACCAGGCACTGTATATACCCGTACGGCCTCGCTTCGGTCGCGTATCTGTGGTTTATTCCATCCAGCCGTGCTGCTAACCACCCCCCAAGCATCCGCCCCTCCCAATCTCAACCCTCTTTCAGTCGGCCTCCATCCACCCCATCCTTTCACCCTTTCGGTTGTCCGTCCACGGCGCCGTGCGCTCACGAAAGGCACCGTGCAAGGTCTCTCGTATCGAACACCTCTATTTCACATATAGAGGTATATGGATACGGTGCGTCCATTGCATATTCGAAAAAATGCAGATTGTACGCACGAGGGAATCCTTGGGGTGAGAGCAAAGAGCAACGCGCAGGTCCGCGAACAGACTTGGGCCGTAGGTGTGGAAGGTGAATGTCTACGATTGTTTCGCATGTACTTGATCGAACGTTCAGGAAGATTCGTCACGCTTAAGGGACGTTTCTACTTTGTTGGGCAAGAAAATGTTTAGCGGACGGCTGGAGAAGTCTTTGAAGAAGAGGAAGATGTACTGTGTGGTCGTGGGATAGCAGATTAGGCGTGAGTATGAAACTTTTCATTTTATTCGCACGTAAATTTGGGTTTAACTTTGCGGGCGTGCTCCTACGCACCCTAGATGAGCAATTGTTATGAAATTTGGCAGGCACATGGACAAGAAACGTCTTCTGTAGTTGAACTAGAATTATCGAAAAATATTCAGACGTTTTTATTTTGTAAACAAAAAACTGCAAACTTTTTTATAAAAAAATCAAACTTCACCTTCAATGGCTATCTTTGTGATTTTTCAATTTTTATTCTTGATTCTAGTTCAACTTATACACAATGTTGTACGAAGTAAAAGTATGTTTGATTTTTTGCTTCAGATCACCTATTCAGGACTTAGGACTTCCGCAAGTGAAGAATATCCATGTTCAATCCATTCCGTTCCATGTTTTATCAAACATAAAAAAATACTATGATGTTCAATGATGACCACTCATTAAATATGCCAAATTTCAACATTCTATATTTCATATTTTCGCATGAAAATCGGGGAAAATCGAACATTTTTTGGCCCATCAAAGTAGAAGTACGAAGTAGACCTCCCTCAAACTGGTAGCCCGATACTGGTGATGTTGGAGGTCACATTGCACGCATGAAACGAAAGAATATTGTTGGTTTTTCTGGGCGGTTTTCCGCTAAGAAAAACGTGAAAATGCTCTTTGGAATCTCTCCAGGAGACATCTACGATCTAGGCTGCGGAAGACACCCTTGGGTGATAATCCCATTACGATAAAGAAGAATCAAACAAATAATTTTCAGGGCATTGAAACGATGCTAACTACCTGTCGAAAGTCTATTGACAACAGCATCTTGGCTAATGATGATAATGAAGTAATAAAAAAAAAACGACTTTTCGTTGCATTCCAAAGATGCCAACTTGAACGTTTGGGTTACCAAGATCCCGTGGATAGAAATTTTGACCCAGCAGCCCGAAAACTGATCAAGCCGCTTTCATCGAGTAGCGCCATCCGAAACGGGTATAGGATTGGGTGTTGGAAGTTGGCTGGAAAATAGGCTGCGGAAGACACCCTTGGGTGATGATCCCATTACGATAAGGAAGAATCAAACAAATAATTTTCAGGGCATTGAAACGATGCTAACTACCTGTCGAAAGTCTATTGACGACAACATCTTGGCTAATGATGATAATGAAGTAATAAAAAAAACGACTTTTCGTTGCATTCCAAAGATGCCAACGTGTTGGAAGTTGGCTGAAAAATAGATAGGAGCAGTGAGAATCTCGTTGATCCATTGAAGCGCATGACTGCTGAGATGAGCCTTTGGCCACCTTGATTTGCGACCGGATGTCTTTGGGTCGGAGCAGTCTGGAAACGCATCCTCGTGTCTTATTCTTCACCGTACAAAATGGAAGTATCCAGGCGATATAATTATGTAGCTCTCTAGTCGCGCGACCAGACTTATCGAATAATTCAATCATCCTCAAGGACATTCCACAGTTGAAGAACGTTATTCGAACTGCTCGTTTGCCATTCGCGGTCTCGCTAGCTCGCCATGTTTTTATCAGATCTCACTGTAATTGGGCAAGCTCCGTCTCGACTGGGGGCATCTTAACGTCGAACAATAACAATGATAATAACAACAGTAATGAAAATACAGGAAGAATTTCTGTAGCGACGATAGAAGCATTGAAAACTTGCAATATCAAAAGACGAAATTCCACCATAGTCTTTCCTTAAGAAGTGAACGAAGGTAGCAAGAGAGAGAGAGAGATGCCTCGGTTGATTCGTTCGCAAGATACACGAGCGATAAGGCATCGTCGGGACGCGGCGAGGAAAGAGGATACCGCGAGGGCCAAAAGGGCTTTACAAAGTGGAAAGTGGTACGAGAGAGACAGAAAGGGAGGATCGGTGTGTCGCGATTTCCTCTTCGGAACGTACGACGACGGATTCTTTCTCTCACGTTCCCTCATATATTTCCCCCGTATCAAGGGGGGAAGATTCTTTCGACTATCGGCCGCGCGGGGGAGAGGGAATATTCGTACTGAATGCACCGAGAAGGGTAGTGAAAAGCGTGACAGGAGTGCGCCAGGACAAGGAAGAACCGAAGGGAGAGGGACCAAAAGAGAGACCAAGAGAGCAAGCAGCAGAGATAGGAGAGTGGAAAAAAAAGGAAGAGACGGAAGATATAGACGCTATGGACTATAGTTGGGTGCGAGCGATGAAAGAGGGTGGTACGGTGGATGTCGGTGGCTGTTGGAATATGAGAGAGCGAGAGAAAGAGAAAATGCATCGTTGCGACAGAGGTGGTCGAAAGAAGAGTGAAACGAGACGTAGAAGTATAGTTCGCGGACGTTGGGAAAGGTAGGCGGAGAAAGCAAGAGACGAAGGGAAAAAAGGACCGAGGAGACCAGAAAAGAGACGGAGAATGAGAGAGAGAGTAGGGTAGAGAAGTAGAGCGAAGGCGAAAGAGAGAAAGAGCTGTAAAGATTGGCGGTCTCCCTCCCGCCCCTTCGGCTCCGCCATACCCTCCCCAGTACCGCCACACCGCCGTCCACCCACGAACTCGAGGACAAAAATCAATATGAACGTGTAGCCATTTCTCTTTAATCTGCCCGCGCGCGTACTACTAGCTACCCTCCTGGTACTGCTACAGCGGTATATAAGCCGGTACTGCTTCTCCGCCGACTACCCACCCTTGGTGAGAACCTCCTCTGTCGCTTGGGACAGAGGAACTCCGAGGAACCCAACCACCAGGACACGGCGACGCAATGGTTGTTACCCATCGAACGCATTTCTATACTCGAGCCACCTCCTTCGCCTCCTTCCCCTGCCACTTTACTCCCTTCCGCCCTTGTACCCGGTGAACGATTGTCCTCCCGTCTATCGCAAGCCTAACGAACGGCTCCTATTTTCCGCAAAAATCAACGGAGTCGATGAACTCCCAGCTAAGGCGAAACTGCTTCAACGAGCTACGGGCCACATGACATCAAAGGCCAATGGCCTTTGGGCTATTTGGGCTGCTTGGAAAAGTCATTTGTGCGCAGGTGAGCTCATTCGTTTCGCTTAATAATTGAAAACTTGGTCCAGATTTGATTTGCGAATGGCAATTTGCCAAAAGATCCTCGAGCTATTCGATGGAGTCATCACAATCTGTCTTCGATGCATCTGCACGTAGAAACTGTCATTCTGGTGGCAACGAGGCCTGGCCGAAATTGAATGTAGAATCGGCTCGTCGTGGTCGATAGTTGCATGATCATTTTACCGTCTTGCCACCCAATCTCAAGAGAACGGATCGACGACGACTTTGGCTCATTGTGATCGATACAATGGTATCGGTAACCTCTTACCTCTTACAAGGAAAGGTTGCAAGGTAGGTCTCTTCTATTTCGATGGAATTTAACATGCTTGTAGAATGGGTAAAAATAGCCTACACGTATTTTTTTTATACCTGCGGATACCGATTTTCAAGGGGTGAAACGCACCCTCGAAGATAGGGGTGGTTTCCGTTTTTCGTCGATAACGTTATCATTCTCATCTCCAATGTATAGTACACGAAAAAATAAACATTGTTGCAATTTGAATTTTTTTCATATCTCGTACCGTTAAAACGTTATCGACAAACAATGAAAAAACACCCCCAATTTTCGAGGGTGCGTTTCAACCATTAAAAATCGGGTTCCGCGGATATAAAAAAAATACGTGTCGCCTACTTTTACTCATTCTGCAAGCATGCCAAATTTCATCGAAATCGGAGAGATCGACCTCGCAACCTTTCCTTGTCAGCCTGGCTGATATTGCACACGAACCAGGAGGGATGAACCGAGATGGTAGCGGGGGCGATCAAAATAGCAGGAAGAAAGTCCAAAGAAGTTGGGAGACTGAAAGGGGTGGAAAGATCGCGTACAAAATTTGGGGAGCTTTGATGCGGAAACACGCTGAGATTCACGGGTATGTCTGGGTTGCTTCTCTCCCTTCAAATCGCTTTCCCTCACTCCCTCGTTATCTCTTTCTCACTCCCCGATTCTCCCGCTCGCCCGCGAGAATTCCCTTGTTATTCAATCGGGCTGGAAAAAGCCTCTCGAGACTGAAATTCTAATCCACCCTCGTTTTTAATCCCCGAATGAAACGAGGATGGGTGTTATGTGCTGTTAACAGAAGTACAAAGTGGGTGTACATCAGCAACGATGAGAACCAACTGTTACGCGGTAATCGATCATCAGCGATCGTTCATTGTCTAAACTAAATATTTGGATTTCTCTACGGAGCATCATTTCTTCTGTTATTTTCACGAAATCGCCAGGTTTTTCGGTAAGGTCAGTCCAATCGAAAGTGGGGAGTAAGAAAGTACGAAAAGACGCATCTCTTGCTTTGAACTACTCGAGCATTAGGCAGAAAAATCTCTCAATGCCAAAAAGCCCATACAAGTCGTATAGTTGGCCTGATCCAATGCTCAGACGGGTGACCGCGTAGCAGGGGCTGGCGCGCCCACTACCCAGCGTGAGGTAGTTCTACCGAGTTACTAACAACTAAAACTCACGAGGAACATCACTTAAGTGTCAGCCTTCGTTTCTGTTGACACTCATATATATGTGATGAAGCATTGAAAACTATCAGACGTATTTTTTTATCGGCGGGAAAATGGTTTCAGGGGGAAAACCACCCCTCATAGAAAGACGTATTGAGGGGTAGTTTTGCAGTTTCACCCACAACCAGTCCACCGAGCTGAATGAAACAAAAACCAAAATTCTTATGTAGAGCGATGAAAAATCCAATATAGAAGAATAAAAAAAATTAAGGGATGACAAACCTTTCTTCGAGGGGTGCTCTCCCTCTCAAATTCGTTTTTCCGCCGATCAAAAAATATACGTGTCCAATAGTTTTGAAACCTTTATCACATATATGAGTTTCGAAAAAATAGAAGGCGGACACTTGAGTGATGTTCCTTGTCAGTAAAAATGTAGATTCTTATATGTGCACAGGTAAGAGTGAAAGAGGTGGCAAGGGAAAATACCGTAATAGGAAGAAACATTTGACGAAAAAAACTACCCTTCCACTTGACGATAAACCAATATTTTACTTGCACAAGTCTACCTCAGTGTCGTTAGTCTTAGCGTTCTAGTCTCCTAATGTTGAAGAATCAGGCACAAGTAGACCCGTTCAAGTAGCTAACCGAGGTAAACTTGGTTGTACATTCTCCTTCAACTTGTTTAAGAACGTCACGTGATTTCTCGGTGTGTATAAAATGAGCATTATCGAAATCTTGCTCGCACTTCAACTCTCTGTGTTGCTTCTCGCTCGATAGTGATGTCCCAGCTGCAATATTCAGCGAAGGAACCTGAAGGAGGATTACCCAATGGAACAGGCTGCCGTGGGTTACGCGAACACCCGAGGCTCTTTCGCTTCTGTCTCTCGGCGAAGTACCATACATATACATATATGTATATGTATGTATGTGTGTATATATATATATATATATATATATCCGCATACACACATTATATATACATATGTGTATATGCATGATGCATATATGCACGACGAAGTACATGTATACAGGCAGCACGTTTGTACTACATATAGATTATTGATTAGGCAATAACTCAAGGACTAGTTGGGGTGCATATTACCACCATATAATGCAGGCGCTGGTAATTCCCCCAGTCTTGCTCTCTCTCTCCCTCTCCCTCTCTCCCTCCCTCTCTATGGTCAGCAGTCCGCAGCATCTCGCAACTATACATTATGATAATAAACGCGAACGTGATCATTGAAAAAACAACCGATTGAAGATGCTAAACCCAAAACGAAAAAAAGATTAGCCAATGACCTGTTTGAATACTATTCGCCCAATGAAATTCCCCTTAAGGTTGCTGCTTTCAAATATTGGGGTGAATAGATATTAATAAAGGGTAAACTTGTCGTCATGGCGTATATTCTGAATATACTGGCAGCAGAAGAACGAACGTTTCTGTACTTGTTTGTTAAATATTCAATTTTGAAGTTATGTTAATCTCTGCTCGATTGCAATGGTTATATGGGGCAACATCGTTACCATTTCAGTTTCTCGCGTATAGCTTCCGCATGTGTGATGAAAGTGACCCAAAAAACGAATAATGTGTGCAGGATAGTGTACATAAGAATGAATATCGAAAAAAAAGACAGCTTTCGGATGTCATTGATGAGGATGTATGAAAAATATGCGACCAGTTTAGGAAAAAAAGTGAGGACTTGTTGAGAACACGGTCTTACATACAGGTCTCGAAACTCCGTCGTTTTTTTAATCGGTTGCTTACTGAAGAAGTTTTAAATACGAAGTGGCCACTCGAGTCACTGCGGTAGGCTTACTCGCGTAGATGAGGGACGGTGGTTGCGGGGGAGGGATCTTTCTGTCTCAGTCTTACTTCGGCATAGCCACAAGTCGTCGCGACCCCTTCCCTGCAACCGCCGTCCCTCGTCTATGCGGGTAACCCTACCGCAGCGCCGCTAGTGGCCACTACATAATTAAAAATGTCTTCAGTAAGCGACCTACCCTATCACTGGAGTTTCCAGACCTGTGTGTAAGACCATAGTTGAGACGTATGCGTTGAAATGTGACAACGTCGGAACTGGGGGGATAGCAGAAGCAATCGAACGACTGGAGGGCCTATTTTAAACTTGTTGCTTAAAAATCTTGGGGTAAATAGATATTAATGAACATTTTACTAAACGTTATGATATATTTTCTGAACGTTGTGGCAAAAGGACAACGGAGGTTTCCGCACTCGTTTATTAAATATTACGTTTTAAAGTTGACATCAGCCTTCACTTGATCGTATTGGTTGTATGGGGCAACGTTTTACTAATTTATGAAGAAAGTGACCCCAAAAAAAAACCAATATTGTGTGCAGGATACTGTACAGAACAATATTACCGAAAAAATAAGCAGGTTGCCGAACTAATTAATGAAAATGTATGGAAAATATGCGACCAGTTTACGAAAAAGTGCGGCTTGTTGAGGAGTATGTATTAAAATGTGGCAACGTCGGAACTATGGGAATAGCAATACCAATCGAAAACCTAGCGCGCCAATTTCAAATACGTTAAAGTCAAATGCGACTAAGGGGAACATATTCATTTATTTATCATGATGTATGCTCGTTTTTCAAGCTTCGGTGAGCACCGTGCGATGCTTGTGGGCACGAGCACTGACAAATCGTCTTTTCCATCGGAAACATTGCGGAAACTTGTTATCTGAATCATTTGTTGCCTTTTCCTGTTCCATCGGAAACTTGTTATCTGAATCATTTGTTGCCTCCTTTTGCTCCGAAAACGAATCAGAATTGCAAAAGTTGTTGCCTAAATTGAACGAACCATACGTCTTCCTAACATCTCTTCGAATTCGGATGGCTTTCGTTCGTACGATTAAATGACGATGTCAATGGAGATTAGCAATGAATGATCGGCGTATGACTATTGTATGAAGATTAAGGTATTCCTATCACGAACCCAAATATTTAACAATTCATTGATTTTCGTCTATAATGAGGTTAAAGTACATCCCAGGATACTGCAAAAAGTTCAAGGCTTTATCGAACTTTCAACGAAAAAATACGGCTCTAGAAAGCGTCCCAATTATACGGCACCTTATGGAGATGACACGCTGGCCACATTTCTATCTGACAATTTATACACTAAATCACTAGATTCCGGAACGACAATAAAAATAGGGGGTCACCGAAGGTTTGAAGAAAATAAATATCAATGATAAAACTTCGAAAAATATTACTAGCAGAAGAATTTTCGTAACCGCGACTTTTCAGAGAAAATGAAAAATTCTCTAAATCAATTAAATTCGCGCGAAATTTTTCATTTCAGTTGATCGTTGGATATAACAATTGATCATGGCTCATTTTTATTAAGCGCCACTGTAATTTACCAATGATTCAGACGAGCCCTCAAAAAATTATTATTATTAAGGGCCCTCAAAAAGGCCCTCGCGAAAGGCATACCTTATACAATCGTGGCTAAAGTACGCACAGCTCTAACTACATCATTAAGGAGTGTTCTCACTTTAGACGCTAAAAAATGCTACTTTCATAACTTTTTTGATAGATTTATATTATAGATATTGATATAAAAGTTGTTACACTTGATAAATACACTTTCGAAATACATTTAAAAACAAAAAATTATATATTTATGTAATCCAAACAAACTTTAAATGCGTTTTTCTCGAAATAACGTTTTTCGACGGCTTGTTGATAAAATCTTCGGAACTACTGAGCCGATCCTTATGAAATGTTAACCACTTATTCTTTACAATGATAGCTATAGCGCATATCAACGATTTTTCAAAATTTTGGTACATACTATTTTTTGCCAAAAACGATGAAAAAAAACATTTTTTTGTTCTTTCGAAAAATATCCGCAATTTTTGTTATTTTTGTTATTTTTGAAAGTGTATTTATTAAGTGTAACGACTTTTATATCAATACCCATGATATAAATCTATGAAAAAAATAATGAAAAAAGCCTTTTGTTAGAGTATAAAGTGAGAAGACCCCTTAACAAACAAGCAACTTGATGCAACTTAATCATTCTTCGATTGTATTTCCTCTGATTTCTCCCACGTGCAGTTATTGCTTGGACAATCTCTGAGACGTTTGAAGTCAGTGTTGAAGTTTACATCGTAGAAACACAACGAACATTTTGTTTTCTTCTTTTATTTTCATTATCATCGAAAATATTTAGTTACCAATTCATGCTGCAGACTTTTCATGAAGATCCTGGAAAACGTTTGAGTCATTTCTGTCGCCCGAATCAGCCAAAAAATGCTTTGGGAGTCTAAAAAAAAATATTTTCGTTACGTTTCAACGATGCAAACTGCAACGCCATGTTTGGAGATCCAACAAATTCCATGGTTAAAAAAAAACGTTGATATGAGAGAGGCTGACTTTGAAGGCACTGGACTTCCTAGTCCATCATGATAGTGGCCAATTGGATCACATACCCAGTATGCTAAAACCAATGTCTTGAAAACTTTCTTTGTTCCCTGCAAAGTCATATGTGTGTGGTTGCAAGTATAATGAAGTATACTTGTTGGAAATGCACATGGTGGACACACGTAACTGCACCGCACACGAGGAACTAAGCCAGCGTTGCTGAACGCGCGCGCGAGCGTCCAAGTGAAAATCGATATAAACTGACCCTCTGCGGTGCATACAACCGTTGCTTAGGGTGAAAAGGAGTTGTTGTTGTACACTCCCTCTCGGAGGTAGCGGTACAAAAAACGCTGAAGTTTTCGCGCTCACTGCGGGTTTTCTTCGTGAAAGAACTCTGAAACGATCAAGCGCATCGATTTGTTCGAGCTGCACTTTGCAAGCCTGCACTACGGTAATTTTCGTCTCGTCAATGAATTGAGGTATAATGCGAAATGGGAACTTATGTCCGTACCGTGGACGCGTACAATAGCGGCGAAATGGACAGTTTTGAAAGTGATGTCAAGTTCGATAGTCCTCCATAAATTGGAATGGAATGAATTGTGGCGATTCCGTCATCTCGTCATAGACGCGAAAATAATTCAACAGTAATGTTGAAAAGGAGAACAAAAAGACGTGTCTTCAAGGAACGAAGTAGCCATTCCACCGTCAACCTTCACCGCGCATCAAAACGCAACACTTTCCATAAACTAGCATGGCTGGGGTAGGAGTAATGTTTCAGCAGGAACGATTTTAGGAGCTTTTTCCCCAAGTTCCATTCGCCAAGCGTTCTTATCCCGCGCTATTATGCATGACGTATATACGCGATGTTACGATAAGTTTGATTCGTCCGTCGCTGTCGAACGAGTTGGAAAACTCGCGACGAGGTCGTCGGCGGGGGGTTGGCTTATCGGAATCGAAAGGGGAAAGCGGTGAGGTACTTGCGTTTGGTTGAAGGAGAGCAGCGTGTCGCGTGATAACGATAACGCCATGGTAGAACCTTCAAGGAACAAGAATCCGAAGGTGGGTTTGTCAAACCTAATTGTCTCGTGGTGCTGGAGAGAACGGGTAGTCCAGTAAAAGAAACGAAAACCCAGCACTTTTTAGCGTAGAATATGAATTTTTCACTGAAGGTTGCCTACTGAAAGTAACCCTAATAAAATGGTGCCCCTCATCTCGCCTCAATCCTAAGAAATAGGAATTGAAAACTTAAAAATTGCCGTATCACGATAATCGATAGCCCGATCAAAAAAGGTTCCAAACAAAACTTGTTTAGAATAATAAAATTTGCAAAAAGTTATCCGACGTCCAACCCCCTGTCTTTGAAAATAGCGGCACAAAAACGATTCGAAAATTCGGGGTTGATGCGTGTGCGAGCGGAGTAGACTGTTAGTACGCTATTTTCACAGATAGGGTATTGGACGTCAAATAACTTTATACGTATTTTATTATTTCAAACAGATTTTGTTTGAAACATTTTTTCATCGGGCTATTGATTATCGAGATACGACGATTTTCAAGTTTTCAACCCCTATTTCTTAGAGTTGGGGCGAGTTGAAGGACAACATTATTGGGGTTACTTTCAGTATGGAACCATCTACCTTCAGTCAAAAATTCATTTTCTACGGTAAAAAGTGCTGAATTTTCGTCTCTTTTACTGGACTATAGGGAGTGATGGGAAAGCCTTTCATTATGAAGGCTAATATCTAAAAACCCGCATCAGTTTTTGAAACCCAGCAAGTGGTATCAGTTATTGTCGCAGCCTTTGTTAAACGCTGCCAACGCTCGGATGGGTCACCAAGGTTTTCCACAGTTTCCCTGTGCCCTCGTGCGTTGGGATATTGCTGGCAAATGCACTATGCATTGGGCTACCATCATAGTGCCTGCAGCAATCATTCTGGGGAGTCTCTGAGGAACTGAAAATGGTGATAAGTACGAAGTAAAGGTGCAAAAACACGAGAGCACCACTGACCCAGGTAAGGACGCAGCGACATGTGTACTCCGCTCGCACATGCATTAACCCCGAATTTTCGAATCGTTTTTGTGTCGCTATTTTCAATAATATTTTCAATTCAATAACTTTATACGTATTTTAGTATTCCAAACAACTTTTGTTTGACACATTTTTTCATCGGGCTATTAATTATCGAGACACGGCGATTTAAAAGTTTTCAACCCCTATTTCTTAGGGTTGGGGCGAGTTGAGGGGCAGCATTTTATTGAGGTTACTTTCGGTATGCAACCATATACCTTCAGTTAAAAATGCATATTCTACGCCAAAAAAATTCTCGGGTTTTCGTCTCTTTTACTGGACTTGGGAGGGTGAAAGCCGGTGGAAAGACAGAGAGGCTAAAGTAGACGGTGAACAAGACGAGGAGAGTTGTTCGGTGTATGAAAGGAGGCGAAGGGACTTTCTCCCAGTTGTCCCAAGGCTTGACGACACGGGAAAGATTCCCTCGGACTCACGGTACTCCATGACGAACTCGCTTATGTGCGATTTTCCACGTCTATGTGAGTTAGCGGGACTCAGTCACGACTCTTGCGGCCTATGGTCTTGCATTGTGGCGAGATGTAGAGCGAGGTTTAGCGTCCCGGAGGAAAATCGTTGCCAGGAACGAGTGAGAGAGGGAGAGAGAGAGAGAGAGAGAGAGAGAGAGAGAGAGAGAGAAAGAGAGGGAGAGTGAGCAAACAAGCGTGCGGTGACGCAGCTGAGCCATTATCGGAAACTCGTTACATGCACGAGCCGCGAGCTGTGCCAGCCGCTCGCAAAACGCCCTCTTGCTCCATACCGCTCGTCTCCTGGGTACTTCTGTTGCAGCGCCAAGACTTTCTCTTCTATTCGACACTGCAATCCCATACTGGAGCATGTTAGTTCACCGAATCCCATTTCAGGACCTCAAGATTGCAAGACGTGTATAACAGGATTGTACACACGAGAAACAAGATTTTTTTCACAAAAATACGTACCAGCCAAACGACTGAACGACTGTCCATTGAGATGAAGAAGACTAATAGATATTTGGATCGTTCAATGGCCATTGATGGTTGAGCAATTTCGTCAATGGCTCAGCATCGATTGATGGTCATTGTTCACCGTCACTTTGGACCACCGCTGTATCAAGATAGGTTGATGGATTCATTTGGGTTGCGGCACCTTCGTGCGCGCGCTTTCCCGTACGGCCAAGTAGTAAAGATCAACGATTGGGCGGACGAGAATGAAATACGGGTCAAGTGACTCTCGTTCCTCGGGATATGGTATTCTGATGACAACATGATGTGGTTCTGAGTAAACATGGATTATTTTGTTCACGTTTTCGAAAGAATTGTGGAACGTGGAGGATTCCTTGTTGCGGTACTTTTGCATGTCGACTGTAGTTTTGGAGGCAAGGGTTTAGGGGGGAGATACGTTTAGGCGAGGACAACAGTTGCTGATTTTCATGTTTTTTTAAAGCAAACATTTCTTCGCTATTTTTTAGACTTGGGGTATGTTTTATTGCTACTTTTTGCTGTTACGTGGTTCTTTTTTTCATTAATTTATCTTTTGAATAATCTTTTTTGGATAAATCTTTCAAAATGGCGGAGATATGGCATGGTTACAGAGATAATCGACCGATTCTGATGTAATTTGGTATAAACCTTTCCAACCTTATTGTCTAAAGCATGGCCGTAATGGTTTTTGAAAATAAAAAGGAAAAGTATTTTTATCGCAAGATGTAGCCATTTTTTTCGAAAAATTCAATCTATGGGTTTCAGAGCGTACGATTTCATCGATTTACAACATTTTTCACATTTTCTTGGTTCATATTCTGCGTATAAGTATTAATGAAAGAAAAATCTTCGTTGGTTTTTCTTCAGATTAATCTCGCCGACGCTACATGTCACGCCGTCTGACAATATTCGCCGCAGTCCGTTTAGAAGACCATACCTCCGCCATTTTTAAACATTAAAACAAATCCACGTAACAGCCAAAAGTACTAATAAAACCTACCGTAAGTCTCAAAAATTCTGAAGGAATCAGTCTTTAAAAAAAAAACCATGAAAATCAACTATTTTTTCGACTTGCCTTGCACACCGGGCACTCAGTTTTGCTCATCAGTTTCGGAGCTCGCAGTGTCCATTGTCTACGCAACGGCCTTCAACACCGACCCAGTCAATGCGGAAAGGAGCTACCATTTTTCACGTGAATTCCGAACCACCGAGCTCGAGGAGAACGCGTTTGGAAAGCATCTGAAGATCCATGCCGGCGGGGCAATCGAACCCGAGACCTTTGGAACTTTAATCCAAAGTGCAGCCCACCGTGCTAGTCGCTCTTTGAGGCAAGGGTCGAGTCTGTCGATGCTCAACCGTGATCAGACGCGGAGTGGATTAAAGAAAAGCATTTCAATTCAGCTGGGTACATTTCTGCAACGACTCATCATTTGCTTCCTCGAGACAAAAATGACCACCAAATCGAACGAATTAGAACAAGTACCAAGGGACCACCAATCCTTTTCTTCGCAACGAAACGTACGACGTTGAATTTCGCTCGACGCTCGCAAAATTGCTTTTCCTTGGAAGACAGGAGGAATTTTGACGTATCCATGATCGTCGGGAAAGTTAAAATCTGATATTCGTTGCTGCATGGAATACCGGAGTGTAATGACCCGAAGATCGTTCTATGTATAGTGACACGGGGACGAGTGCGGCTCTCGCAGTCTCGATACATTTATTCACTCAAGCGAAGCCCAGATATACCGGAGTGCACTTCGACACGTTACGAAATGCATGTTCGAGCCCGAAAAAAAGTGCAACGAGAGAAGCTTATAGAAATATCTCCGAGCTGGAGAACAGGTAGAAGTGGGACGCTCGTACAGTCGTTGGTGAAATGGATAACGATAAAAGAAACCACGATTTATCATGACTCTCTGCCTGACTGTGGCTCAAAATCGGCCATTAAGGGGGGGAGGGATTAAGGGGTTACGCTTAGGCGGAAAAGTCGAAAAATCACAGTTTTCATAATCTATATATTTTGTCAGTTTTTTATCTTATGAATTGTGCCTGACAATTTCGAGGTGATCGGATCAAAATTGACAGATTTATAGGCTGCTATGTTGCCTGACGGAAGGCTCGTCATTTTAAACTTTAAACGCTTTTTTCTCGAAAATACGTTTTTCAAAATCGATAAGCAAATTATATTGAAAACTACTGCATCGAGCTTTCTAAAATTTTTTTGGCTTTTTCTATTAGTAAAAATATATGATCGAAGGATTTTTTGGCCGATGTATATTTTCGATTTGATTAACGAAAAATGCCCTTTTGTTGCAAATATCAAGACTCTCACTTTGAAAGACCATTTACAAAAAATGGCGCGTGTTCGGAATGTTCGGAAATGATATTTCGGAAATTGCTCCGATTAATCATAGGATAAACTAATATGCTAACGAAATTCCTACCCTGGCGAGTGGGGTGTCATTTTTTAAACCTCATTGAGTAGAATGCAAAGATGATTTTTTTTCTTTTTTGTTTTCAATAATAAAAAAATGGGGGGGCGTCGAAGTTGTCAGTTTTGGGCAATTTTTGTTACGGGGTCTATCGCAAAAACCAAACTAGTTAGGAACTTGGAATTTCCGTATATTATGGACCATATACTGTACTCAAACGACAAATGCTGAAAACGCCGATTCATAATATAGTATATATATAATAATTTAGTGTATACATAATACAATCGCCAATTTATAATGTTGTATATATAATAATTTATCGTATACATAAAACAAACATTTATAATGGAAATACATAAAAATATAGTTATTTAAATATTTATAATACCAAATAACTTATTCTTGGAGTCAGTGCCAGCCAAGAATAAGAAATTGACGTCACGGAAGAAACGAGATTGCAAATTAAAAAAAGACTTATTCATATATTTCATTTATTTTTCTTCGCCTCCTCTGTGAAGA
Organism: Ophion obscuratus; assembly: GCA_964007375.1. Taxonomy (NCBI): domain Eukaryota; kingdom Metazoa; phylum Arthropoda; class Insecta; order Hymenoptera; family Ichneumonidae; genus Ophion; species Ophion obscuratus. Next base: position 30,626,604 of record OZ023319.1, read on the forward strand.
ATATGAAAAATAAGTCATTTGATATTGTAAATATTTAAATAACAATAATTTTATATATTTTCATTATCAGCTTACAGCGGGAGTATACAAAGCTTCTTTTAGCTATCATCACCCCATGTGGTTTTAGTTTAGTAAAACCACATGGGTTTAGTTTAGTAAACGCATATAGATGCGTTGCCATCTTAAACTACATGCAGGCAGTTCTGGTAACGCCATCGGTTGGAAAACAGCGAGAACTTATTCAATGTCCTAATATCATCATGATTTTCTATTAAGGGGTCTTCTCACTTTAGACGCTAAAAAAGTCAATTTTCATGCAATTTTTTTATAGGTTTATATTATAGATATTGATATAAAAGTTGTTACACTTAATGAATATACTTTCGAAATCGATTTTTTTTAATATTTTAATTTATTTATGTAACCCAAACAAACTTCACACGCGTTTTTCTCGGAACGTTTTTTCGACGACTTGACGATAAAATCTTCGAAACTACTGAACCGATCCTTATGAAATGTTAACCACATATTCTTTACAACTATAGCTATAGCACATAACAAGGATTTTTTCAAATTTTGATATTTACTATTTTATTTGCCAAAAACGGTGAAAAAACACGTTTTTTGTTTTTTCGAAAAATGTCCTCCATTTTGTTATTTTTGCATATATAAAAATCGTATGATATGCGCTATAGCCATTAACATACTGAATCTAAAACCGTTTGATTTTTTTGTTTCGGATGATCCATCTCCGAGATTTTATCAACAGCGCAAACCTACAATTTTTCAGGAAATTTTTTTAACTACCGTTTTCGTCTATAAATTGTGACTTGAATGAATATTTTTTTTTTTAATATATTTCGGAAGTGGATTTATTAAGGCCTTAGGCCACAGTAACGGGTATAAAATCATATGCAAATTTAACAATTTTTTTCGTATGAAAAAGTGATTCACTCATGAAAATTAATTACACATATATTTAGTATGAATATCAAGCTGTTAGAAAATATATATATATTTTTTTTCGATGTACAAAATGGCCGTCTTCTCGAAACTTCTCGAAACAGCTTTTTTCCAATTGGCGTGATAAATAACTTCAACAATTCCACATGACTTCAACAATTGACTTCCAAATCCAAATGACTTCAACAAATGACTTTAACAATTCCAATGACAAATAACTTCAACAATTCCAATTGGCGTGACAAATAATTTCAACAATTTTTACTCGACTTACTTCAAATTTAAAAGTTATGTTCCTAATTGCATTTCGCAGAGAAGTACGTACGGAATTTCTGATTAATCGAAAACTTTTCATGAGCAGTTTATGAGCAGTTATAACGAAATTTTTCACTGAAAATTCATTTCTCAAGTTCAAATACCTACAACTTTTGAATAAAACAATATTTTTTTTAATTCCGCACGTACTTCTCTAGGTATTCTAATGTAGATAAACGAGAATTTTTGTTTTTTGTTCTAGGTAAAAAATTGTGGATGCTAATTGTCACGCCGCGAGGCAGCAAAGAAAGGTTACAAAAGAAAATATTAGTAGTCGGCCATTTTGTACATGGAAAAAAACATATATATTTTCTAACAGCTTGATATTCGTACTAAATAGATGTGTAATTAATTGTATGAGTGAATCACTTTTCCATCCGAACAAAACTAGTTAAATTCGTACATGATTTTATACCCGTTACTGTGGCCTAAAGCCTTAAGTGTAACAACTTTTATGTCAATATCTATAATATAAACCTGTCAAAAAAAATTATGAAAATCGCCTTTTTGGCGTCTAAAGTAAGAAGACCCCTCAAAACAAATCCAAAAATGAGCTGTTTTTGACTGGTACAACTGAGCGTTCGATTCGTACAAATCGTTATAACTCGTTACCTCCCGTGCGGAACACTGATAGGGCATCCCTAATAAAAAATAAGGGCCTTTCAGCGCTTCCCTAGTGCTTTCCCTAGCAGGGTTTTCCACAATGGGCCCAGCCTTGGCCATTATCGGGATAAACTTGTAGGGATTTCCACAATAGGCCCCGACTTGGCCAGTATAGGGATAAACAAGTAGGAATTTCCACAATAGGCCCAGATCTGACTATTATAGCGATAAACCAGTATAAATAGCTTAGACCACATGGTTGATGGTATTTCAATTATTCAAATCGATTATATACATCGATCGAATAATATTATCGAACGCAAATTGGGAAAAAGCGTAAGGGCATTAGCAAATAAAAAATCAACGATGAACACAAATATTCAGACAATCATTCTAGTGATTCAGTAGACCCATATATATTTTTTTTATTTCTACTACACATCCTTAGAATGGATGTGTAGTAGAATGTAGTGTGTGTAGTTCCTTAGAATGGATGTGTAGTAGAATATATTTGTTTAAATAATGCGAAAGACTGGCATGGGGGGGCGCAGGATGCGTTAAGTCTCATTGAGATGACTTATCTACGTAGACCTTGCAGAAAAACAAGTGAATGCCGTGGTGTATTTTTTCCCCGTGATATATTGATATTTTTCCGTGATACACTAATGATTGAGAATTACTTATTCAATTACTTAATAATTTTCTAATTAAAACTAAGATAATATTACTTTTATTGGAGTCATTAATACTTTACTTTATACAGCGGACATATAATGTCGCTCCTTCGCGTTGTGTACCCTTACAGACTCATTTCAGACTGTGACTATAACTATGATCAATGTGATAATCTTATAATTTCAAACTTAAGTGTTACAAGCTATCACAATTCTAAAAAATGTTATCATAGTGGATAGTTCCTCAAAAATAAATGTTTGCAGTGAAAAGAGTTCGCCTCACATTATTTATTGTATTAATTTTGTCACGGCAGTTTGTCATAAAGGCTCACATGCAAATACGCAATCACATTTCTACGCGCGCACACATGCATACACATGTGCTCACGCCCACACCTATGCACATGAACAATTACATAAAAACAAATACAGATATACCCTGACGCATTTAACATACACGTATATCCACTAATACGGATATTTTATGGCGCTGAAATGGTTTTGATGAGGCGCCGTTGAGGCATTTTCAGGGCGCTAAAATGGTTTTGATGAGGCGCCATTGAGGCAACTTATAAGGCCCCGGTCGTTGCGCCTTCAATGGCCCTTGTTGACAAAGTGTAACCGGCCGCTAACGGCCCTCATGTGGCTTCGAGATTAGGGCCCGAATAAAGTTAGGGGAATATTATTGGGGCCCGATAACAGCCCCAACTCAATTTCCGCACGGGCTATTTCTCTCTCTCTCGGTCTTTGACAATTCGCGAATTATTGGATGAATAAAAGAACTCTTCCGCGCGACATCCAATATAGAAGACCCATCGTGTTCTAATAATATTTCGACGAGAGTACGTTACCCCTCGACACGGCCATTCGTACTGCAAGCATACCTCGTGACGTTCGCGGTGCAGAATTTGGAACTAAATTTTCAACGCTTTCTGACAAAACACCGAATCATTGGGCTCGTTAAATTTGTACCAGCTTGGCCATTTCGCCACGCTGCCGTTACGAATTTGTGTCAGTCCAGATGGACCCATGAGGTCTCTCGTCCTCCAGATCCTCCTCGTTTCGTTCATCGATGAGAAGTACAAGAGAAAAAAGTCTGACGACAAATCGACGTATATATTTTCTCCCGGAGACGAAACTGACGAGGACACAAGTTCCGCGACGAACTTCCATCGAGAAATTCAAGCCTCGATAATCGATGATCGTCTTTCTGTCGCGTGAAAATGCTAAAATTCGACTCGCTTCGACTTCGGAAAGGAAAAATCAAGTCTCGCAGACCGCGAGAGACAAAATCGATGAAAAAAAAAAAACGAGTTGTCTGAAGGGGCAATAAACGATTGGGAAACACACGAAAGGCATTAAGGACTTTTCAAACATTTTAAAACCGCGTCGAGCCAATGGGGTGGGACACGAAGGTGTCCCACGTGTATCGAAGAAACATTGGTCGCCGTCACCCACCCGAACACCTTCGTCCCTCAGACATTCGAATGCTGGAGAAACTGTCGGACGTGTTTCTCTCGTCCCCCACGTTTCGCGACTCCTTAAAAGAACACGGCTTTATTATCGAGAAATTGATCTTATTAGGCAATCGGAGGGGCGGCGTAGAATTTTGGGCCGTTTGCCAAACTTCCCTTTCGATTCACTCGGTATTCCCACCCCAACTCAACCTACGTACCCTCGCTCCGCTTTTATTCTAGATAAAAGAAGTCTCAATGCCATCGACTCGAAAACTTCTTGTTTAGGGTTCATTCACGAGTAAAGTTTTTTTTTCTTATTTTTTCTTAAGGTCCGAAAAATTGTTTTTTTTTCGTTGCTTGTATCGATAAATAAACTATCCAAGAATATATTTACGAATTTGCAGAGGCCAATTGTTAATATTTTCGAAGATACAAGGCCAAAAGCAGAGAAGCGATTGATATTTCTTTCTATTGAAAACTTTGAAGCGCGTTTTCTCCAGTTTTTATTTTCACGATTTTCCCAAATTGGCGGGCGTGATAGCGAAAAAACTAAACGACCTATTGAATCAAATCACAGTTTATTTTCTTCAGTATGAAAATCTTTTCTAAGTGCGTTTAAAAAGTCGTTGGAAAAGTCTTATTAAATAACTTTTATAGCACGTTGGGGTCTTTTTTAACACATTTTTTTCAAACCTGAGAAAAATTATAATTTCACGATTTTTTCGGCTTTTTCTCAATTGACCCAGAAGAAAAATATATGACAATTGAATATTTTATTGGTTGATTTGGTTCAGTCAAGAATTACGAGCTGCATCTTTCCCGCTGATTGGGGACTGCAGTGGCAAGACACGCATGGAATAGGCTGGTACATGTGCAGTCATTTATTGTTTCATGGTGAACATTTTTCCTCAATGTTTACTGGGCTCACTTGTCTTTTACCCTTCTAAAAAAGTTCCCGAAAAAACGCTTATTTGGACCTTCTAATTCTGGCTCCCGCCTTAAGGCAAGATATACATTTACAACGATCAAAAATTCGATTTCTTTTTTTTTTTTTAACCGATAGAACTATATATGTAGAATATTTTCCTAAAGTTTCAATGCGAAATTCGAAAAACTTCAAACGTTACAGCCCGTCAACACTGTGCCCCACCGCTTGAAAACTATTAAGCCGATTGAATTGAAACGTGGTAGAAATATTGATAATGTTGGTACCTTCTAATTGACGAGAATTGTTTTTGAAAAATTGAAAAAAAAAACGACTTTTTTAAACCCCATTTTACAGAAATGTTGCGTCAAATGTTGATTTTTTTTTGTAAATGCGTGCCATTTTCTTAAATTTGCATTTTCTTCATTTTAATTACCATTACGCGGAAACTATCAGAGATGGGCATACTCGAATACTTTTAGTATTCGAGTAGGAAAATAATACCGAATACATGTCGGATGGATATTCATTTTTTTTCGATAATGAATCCACCTCGATTCAGTATTCGTTCTGAGAATAAATAATGAATCCAGTTGGATTCAATATTCGTTCCGAAAATGAATAATGAATCCTACTGGATTCAGTATTCATTCCAAAATGGATAATGAATCCAACTGAATTCAGTATTCATTTCAACATAAGTAATGAATCCAATTCGATTCAGTATTCATTCCGTCTTCGGATATCATCAAATTGAATAATCTGGAAAAATTGACAGAAAACATGTTTATTCTATTGAAACATTATCGTCCGATCACATTATATTTACCGAAGGGAAATCGCGCTCTTAGAATCTAGTAACTGAAGAAATGGGGGTAGAAATGGGACATTATACTTGTCCCATTTCCATTGCCCATTTTTCCAGATTATTCAATTTGATGGATTTATTACTTGTGTTGAAATGAATACCGAATTTAGTTGGAATCATTATTCATTTTGATATAAATACTGAATCCAGTAGGATTCATTATTCATTTTGAAATGAATACTGAATCCAGTAGGATTCGTTATTCATTTTGAAATGAATACGTAATCTAGTAGGATTCACTATTCATTTTCGGAACGACTACTGAATTGAGTTGGATTCATTATTCATTTTCGGAATGAATACTGAATCCAGTGGAATTCCTTATTCATTTTCGGAACGAATTTTGAATAAGTTTCTTTAGTATTCATGAATAAAACAAAATTTGAATATGCCCAACCCTGGAAACTATACATGTTCTAACTGAAAAAATGTTTCAACTTTTTTGCAAATCAATGTCTGCGGGAAGGTAGACTGCAAGCCGATTCGCGACTCCCGCGGCTTTCTTGATGTAACAATCTGCCACAGCTCCGTCATTTTGATGATGAATTAATTCAAAAAAATTGTTTTGTATACGTAAATATACTATTAAAGTATACCTAAAATTTGATAATTGTAGAATAATTATTTCTTAGTTTAAAAAATCCCTCGATATTGCTTTTTTTTTTCTGTCTAAATGTATATTCCGCCTCAACGAGCTACATCTATCTAGTGGGTCAAAAAATTGCGTTGTCCAAAAATATTTTTATTCGGCAGTATCACCTTCTAGCTATGCTCTCTGAAAATTGCATTGAAATATTCGTAAGATTGAATGAGCTACGGCATTTAGCAATCGGCCGGGCGAGCGGTAGCAGCGCCATACATCAAACTTTAAGGGAGACTTTGTCCTTGAAGATGTCCTGGGAGATGTTAGCAGCTCAACATGAGCAGATAGAAGAAGAGGAGGGATGCCTCTATGGACCAGGCATTGCCGATTAGCGGTAATTATAAACACATTTGTGTAAACACATTAAAAAACTTGAAACGCGTTTTTCTCGAAAACACGTTTTTTTAAATGGCTGACATTCTCCTGACCGCTGTAATTAACATATCGACCTGAAATTTGGAGAGCGTACTCAGAAAATATGTCTTCACGGAATGACGGATCATTTTTTCGATACATACATTTTTGCATTTATTATTTATCTTTTTATGCGAAAAAAACGCGAAAATTCGATTTTTTTTTAAATTGCCGCCATTTTCCGAAATTTGTACTAAACGAAAAACTCATCCGTCATTCCATGACCAAAGGGTCACGGATTGATAATATGCTTTGAATTTGTGTTTCAGATGAACAAAGAGGAGGCAGTGATGTCAGCCGTTTACCTCCCGCGATTTGAGGACCTGTTTTCGCGGAGCTGCAACGGCCGCCATATTGTTTTTTTTTTTCAAAAAAAATTTTGTTAACGTTCTGTATATCATGAATAAAAGCAAGAAAAAAACTGCACTCAAAAAGCTTTACTCGTTTCCTTAAAAAAAAAAAAAATGTAAACACCTGAAATTTGGCACTCCAAGGACAAAGTCTCCCTTAAACGCGTTTTTCTCGAAACACTAGTTTCAAAGTCGGTGGACACGCTATCTCGAGCAGCACTTGATAGATTGTTTCCAAATTTACAGGAGATACGACAAGAAACATTTAAAGGTCGTTGACGATCTCTGTTTTTCAAGATCGATCTGAATTTTTTAATAGTTACGTCAAAATGACGACTTTTTTCATAGATTTTCTATGTTGAAGTTTCAATATGTCGCCACGTTGTTAAAAAAACGATCAAAAAGTTTGACCAACGTCAACGACTCGTATCTATGGTTAACTCGAATAACCCGTTTGGTTTTTAGATTTTAAATGGACCGTTAAAGCTGGAGAGCGTCCACCGCCAAATGTTGCGAGAAAATTGTTATCATCACCGGCTGCCATTTTTTTGTCGTTTTTCTGTATTGTTCGGTGATTTTAAAAGACTCTCAATATATGTACCTTTGTGTTTAAAAAATACGGTTCTTTTTCACCAACCGTGTGCCAGAAAAAAAATTCGGAATTCGAACTTTTTTTCGAGCCTCTATGTAGATGCAGCCCCTTAATCCTCCTCGACATCTTTGAGGTAGAAAAAAACGAATATTTGTCTCGGCGAGTCCCAATGAGAAATCACCATCAATATGGACCGCGACCTCGCATTATTTATACTTAAGAAACTAACGATTTGTTTACAACATTTCTAGTAAACTTGGTTGTCTATTTTATAAAAAAGTTATGTCACTATATTTGTGCATTTAAATTAAAAAATATAACAAAACCATTGTTCAAATGGAAATAAAAAATATTTTGAGATTACTCAGAATTTTTCTTACGGTAAACCAAGCGATAATGTTGTCGGGGGGATTTTCTATTACTTGGCGATCTCTTTTATTTTTTCAAAGTTTTAATTTCTTCTTGAGGTACTAACGATCTGACGAGGGAAGTTCACGAATAGTGTCACCCTTAACGTTCCTCCGCAGTCCTCCGGAGGGCTGAACGGTCACCCATCCGAGTACTGGCCCAACGCTGCTCGACACGGACGATCGCCGAAAGCCCCACACCAATCCCCCTCCCACTAACGTCGCGGCTGTACATCCTGCCTAACCTTAAACCTCAAATGACCGAGTCTCGATTCAACGTCTTTAAAAATAAATCGATCGAGTTGTTATCGCGGAACTATGCGTATTTATTATTAATAGCATGGAAATCGATACCAACATTCGCGTTGGTGGAATATAGAGTACACGTAAGGTCGTCAACCACCATGGGGTGGGGGCTGAGCGCGAGCAATCGCTAACAGAATTTTAAGCAACGCACGACATCAAAGAGCCGAAGGAACAAGGCAGACGGCTGAATACCGTACCACGATATAACCATTAATCGCATTAATACGGAGCCATAATTAGTTTTACGTACGAACAAGTGGAGACCCGACGGACCCGAATGTTTTGGCTCATTCGAAAGGGAAAACGACCGTTACCGGGCGAGATTTTTTTATTCCATTCACTCCCCCCCTTCCTCCCCCACCCCTCTGAATTTTTCATCAGCACCCTTTCATGTAAGCTTTGAAAAAGCGTAACAACAACTTCACCCCCTGCTCCAATGTAATGTCTCCATTAGTTCACAACACTATAACAGTTATGGGGTTGGATTTTTCATCGTTGAAATCTAACGAAAATTCTTTACAATTTATCATTTTAATTATTATCCAAAATTACGTGTGACGGATGTAGGTAATAGATCGTCGCAAATACAGAATCCCAAAAAATGTTCGTGTGATTTACGTAGCTCAAATCCGCCAAGGGAAGTTTGGGAAATAAATAGAATTCATTTTCGTTGCATTCCAACGATCTAAAGGTGCACGTCATACCACAGCTTCGAAATTCGGACACAAACGCGGAAGGTAAAAATATTCTTTGACTCGAGAAAAATACCACTATAGTCGAAGTATTTTTCCATCGGAAACAGCATCCTTTTATGCACTAATCAATTATTTCTGCAAATTAGGCACATAATTCGTTCATGATGAATAAAAAGTTGATTCGACTTGAATAGAACCCTACAGTGCTGGATAAACGATATTCCTTAGTGTTGCAATCAATGGAAACATTTCATTCGCGTGAATATATAATTTCATTGAATATCAAACCAAAGCCTGGTAGGCCGAGATTCGACGACGTTGAGGTTTGTATCGTTAGAAGGGAACGAAAATGAATTTTTTTTTTTTAACTGCACGGATTTTATTCGGTCGATTTAGGCTACGAAAATGTCCGAATGTTTTTACACACTCTTCTTCGACATTTACGACCTCAATTTGCAAAACGATAGCTTCGGATGGTGACGAAAATCAAGAAATCAAAATGACGATAAAAGAAATCGTTGCATTCCAACTATGCAAACTTCAGCATCGTCAGATTCGAACCTAATTTCATACGATTCCAACAAATCATTTTTTTCCGCCTGCACCGATCGGTCCTAAAAAACATGACGCATCGCCGATTACCAATCACAAAAAAAAGAAATCTCAAACTTCAAATACCAAAAACATGTATTTTTCAGATCTAACGAGGAACATCACTTGAGTGTTCGCGGTCGATTTTGTCGAAGATCATATATGTGATAAAGCATTGAAAACTATTGGACACGTGTATTTTTATATCCGGGGAAAAACGGTTTTAAGGGGGGAAACCACCCCTCAAAGACAGGACTTTCAAGGGATGGTTTTTAAATTTCACCCACAAGCAGTCCATCGATCTGAATGAAACAAAAACCAAAATTCTTCTCATGTAAAGCGATGAAAAATCCACTGTAGAATAATTAGAAAAAAAAAAAATTAAGTCATTTCCCCACTTGAGGGGTTATATACAGTTAAAATTTTCGAAAAATTGATTTTTTAATTTTATTTTTATAATGTACATATATTTAAGTACACACACAGAAAATTTCTTGTCAATCCGGCGAATATTCTTGAAGTTACACGCACATTTTTAATGACGTGTCAGAGCGTTCGAAAGTGCTTTTGAAACTTGAAACACGTTTTTCTCAAAACTGTGTTTTTGAAGTCGGTGAGCAAGATTTCTCGGAAACGGCTGAACCGATCAGTCTTAAATATTAACACAATCTTTTCAAGTATATTTTTCAGTAATTAATCGAAGGTTTTTTCTCACCAATAAATATTTTCCATTTTATAAACAATTTAAGGCCTAAATTTTAGTCTAACATCGATATTTTTTTTTGAGAAGCCGCCGTTTTGTCAAAAATTATTATTTTGCTTACTCCTTCTATCAATTACAAGATAATCCATTATATGAACGAAATATTTTTGGTTTTTTCGATTTTAGATGATCCAGTCCAGAGATATCGTGCTCACCGCAAAACGCCTTTTTTAGAGGTGCTCTCGGAGATCAGCTATGGCAGCTTCCAAAATAATTATTTTTGCAAATAAAAAATGTTAAAATACAGTTAAAAGTTACGATAATATGTGTACAAATTTTTACGTTAATAGATTTAAAGATCTTTTCAAGAAAAATTCTTGAAAAATCGATCTTTTTAGACCTCCTGACTGTGTATAACCCCTTAAAAATGTTTTTCCGCAGATGAAAAAAATACGGGTCTAATAGTTTGCAATGCTTTGTTACATATGGGGGAACTCGGGGCCAGACGAATACGCGGAGTAAGATAAATAATAAGCCTGGCTACTAAACACCCGTGCGGAAATTGAACTAGGGCTTTGGTCGGGCCCATATAGAATTTCCCTAACTTTAATAGGGCCCTAATCGGGTAGCGTCACATGGGCCCTTAGTGGCCGGTCACACTTTGCTACTGAGGGCCCTTAAAGGCAGAATAATGAGGGCCATCAAGGATGCCTGATCGACGCCTCATGTAAACCATGGTGTGCCCATAAGTTATTCCTGTCAATGGACATGCTCACGTGTGTGTAAATGTATGTGTTTCTGCGTCTATGTGTCCGTTTATATAAGGTCACGATACACTGCTAAATTTTTTTAATTTATTCAAATAGGATCTTTTTAAATGAGATAGGTTTTTTCCTCGTCTCACGGCCTTCTACGATCTTATTTGTTTCAAAGATATTTTTTTATTCGTTTCAGCTATTCCTTTTAAATATCAAATATATTCAAATCGATTAAATAAAGATTCGATTCAAATAAATCTTTATTTGCATACAATGTACACTGTAAATCTAAGTGTACTATGTGCATAAAATATTTCATAAATCCAAAATGAAATTAAGCACTTAATTGAGAGTTTACCACAACGATATTGTATCGTAATTCGTCATGCCCCGGCCTTTCGGAATGATTTTTTTCGGAGAAAATATTTTACCTGTATCGGTATTGAACCTAGTACCTACCTACTCATAGCTACGCACGCTGCCCCTATGCTACCGAGTGCCTGTAACACCTTCGTCGCAGATATGGCATAAGAGACCAAATTAATTCCCATATTTATTTGCTGTATCACATAATCAATATCAATTAGTTAATATCATTGTGACATTAACCATCACAACACGAAAGAATTTTTCATATGGAAAGTATTCGGCGAAAATAGTCACTATAAAAATGTAAAAAAAAAAACAACCGAATGGGATTGTTCAAACATACGCGCTGGCATCACACCATGAGTGAAAAAGGCAATAAGAATAATATGTAATTTTTTTAAGGATTTTTTAAATAATTTTCAATGCCCTCACGTTTTTATCCTATTTTTACCCATTATAAAATAATTGAGTGTAGTAATTAAAATAACACTAACGATTTAGTCCAAGTTATGTATACTGGCCCGTTTCCTATAATGCCCAAACCTGGCCCTCTTATGGCAATCCCTGTCCGGATTTCCATAATACGACCCGCAAAGGCCCTTATTGAGCCAACCCCTGTCGGGATTGCCATATAAGGGCCTTCAAGGGGTTATTTGAGGCTTCCGTGATAGGGAAAGCCTCAAATAAGCCCTTAAAGGCCCTTATTTTTATGAGGGATGCCCTATCAATTTTCCGCACAGGGCAGTGTGTGCAAGCACAGTGCTCCCGTTGGAGTTTGGAGGGGTGGCAGCGAGATGAATGAGTGTGAAAGTATCAACTGTGGCGGAAGCACGCGTCTCGAGTGAGAAAACAATATCGATTTTTTGACGAAACAATGTGATTTTTGGCAAAGTATAACGTCGTTTCAGTTCATTTGAGTTGCCGATATTGATTAGAGACAGGATTGAAGGTAAACACAATGAACGTACTAATTATTGATATAATAAGAACAGTTTGTCAAAAATTCTCAACGTCATTGCGTGATTGTTTGTTAATTCGATAACCGTCTTATGAGGCAAGATGAATACGAGCTATCGCGAAGCCGCAATATTTTACAACGTACCACTATTCGCGTTAGCAGGGGTGAAATGAAACTGGTAAAGCATTTGGATCTTCTCCAACCGGTGCTTCTACCAGTGCAAGAAAAATAACTTACAAATAATAAAAATGATATTAAGATTTTATAAAATGATATAAAAGGAAGATATTCAAAAGTGTGTAGACTAATCCTACACACTTAGACGAATGTCTTAGCAAATTGCTGGTATTGAGAATAAAACCCCTTTTCTATGGCAAATATGCCAATAATTCGTGTCCTATCATTCTCCCAGCGCTGTTTCATCTTGCCCCGCATACGGATCAAAGTGGGAAAAATACACGTTCAAAAAAATATATCTATTGTACGGTACAAATCAAAGACTGATATTTTTACTTCCAAAATGAAAAGATCAATTACTGTTGATTAGAGTAAAAAATAATTAAAGTTCTCTGACTCGTATACGTATTGTTTTATTTGAACATGACTTTAGCGTTATCATCTTGCCCCTACTGCCCCTACGAGTTTCAACAAAGTCAGAGGCTGGAACTTAAGGAGGGAGGTCTAGTTAGAATTTTCAAAAAATCGATTTTTTTTCATTTTCTAAAAGTATATAATATCTTACGAGTATTTTCCGACTAATTAAATGTAAATCAGACCATTATTCGCCGAAATAAATAACTTTGAAGGACGCCGTGGACGCTGCATGCAAATCGTACTCAAAACTTTAAACTCGTTTTTCTCAAAACCATGTTTTCGAAGTCGGTGATCAACGTAACTCGTGAACGGCTTTACCGATCGGGTTGAAATTTATATCACTTCTTCTCTACATAGTTTTCCTCCGGACGAACGAAGGATTTTTTTTGGACAATTATTATTTTTTTTATAGTCAATTTTTGTAAGTGAAATTTTGGTCAAAACAACACTTTTGACTTTCAACGTCCGCCATTTTATGAAAAATGGAAATTTTTCAAAACCCTTCGTTCAACCGGAGCATTACATCATTGACTAAAGATTCCCCCCTGTTTTGTTGGTTTCAGATAATCCGTCACAGCGTGAGAGTGATCACCGCAAAACCTGCTTTTTTTTGCAGCGTCCTCGGCCATTGATACGTATCGGCTTATTTTGAAACATATTTCTTTAAAAAAATTATAATGTTTACATGAAATATATATCTTTTAAACGGAAGAACTTTTGTTGTAAATTATTTTATCGTTTGGCCGAAAAAACATCGGATAAAAGGCCTTTTTTTAACGTTCCAACTAGACCTCACTCCTTAAGTGACGTTCCTTGCAAGTCTTCTCCAAGTCTGTCAAAATCCGTTTCCAAACACCGGTTGCGAGTCCCAATCGGTCAATGAGCGACCGAGATAAGACCGATCAAAGTTTGGCCATTTCGCAAAACCGATCGTAGGATTTTCGAAGGCTCTATCCGATGTGAAATTCCATCTTTCTTGCGTTACCACTATCATATCAGGAGGTTTGAACAGGCCCTCGGGCATAAAATCCTCGGATGGTAAAGGACGTTCCGTGAACCACGAGGGAAACTTCCCGAGTTATTTCAACACACACACACACACTCACACACACACACACACACACACACACACACACACACACACACACACACACACACACACACACACACACGCACACGCACGCACGCACGCACGCACACTTTTATACATATATCGTATCAGTGGCAAATGAAAAGCGTCCAAAAGCACACCCACGCACACACGAATGGAGAGGGGGTTCCCGGTGCCCAAGTTTAATTAGGTGGCCCTTGTGGATTCGCGCTGGTATGGGTTACAGGCATCGGGGTGTATGTGGTTGTAGGTAAACGTGAGGCGGTAGATACCGGAGCGCGTGGCGTATACAACCCGATACCTATTGCCGGTAGTATCGAGGAGGACGAGAACGAGGACGACGGGGAAAAGCTCTGAAACCTATTGCGAGACCAAGAGAGTGAGAGAGAGGAGGGGGAAGAGGATGAAAGAGGACCGTTGGAGCAAGAGAGTACTCGAAGGGCTGGCTGGGAAAGGTGGTTGGTGTTCTCTTCTCGGTGGTTGGTAGGACTGGTAGATGCTTCCTGGGTGGCGAACAAGAGGGCGAAAGAGAAGGACGCGACAGTTGGCGAACGGCTGGAACGAAGAATCCTCTCTCTCTCTCTCTCTCTCTCTCTCTCTCTATTTCCCAGACTCGGAGAAATGGACCATTGCCTCGAGCATGAGAGTCGTTCGTACTATATAATACAGTATAGACTGAAAGAGAGAGAGAGAGAGAGAGAGAGAGAGAGAGAGAGAGAGAAAGTAAGGAACGTATCCTATATCCATAGGCTTTCAGTTTGTACCTCTCTCGCTACTCCGCTTCCTGGATAACAGGGGAGATGTCGTAGTCGTCGCTCGTCGTCGTCTAGAAAAGCGGGATATTCTGCATAGTACTTGGACCCAGACTTTTGTACTCGTTGAGATTGAAGTTTAGCATTATATATATATATATATATATCTGTCTCTCTCTATTGCTCTTTGCTTCTCTGTCGACGCGAGCATCCGTTTCGGTGTACACAGATCCACGGGGGAAGATGTCGGTGGAGGTAATCTCGGTACTATCCCAATCCTCGTGGAGTTAGAATGGGGAATGAGCGTAAAAAGGGTTACAACGATGAGGAGAAGAAGAAGAAGCTTGAGTAAAAAGCCCCAGCTGAACGATTCGATCCTGGAATATCTCCACGGAAGTCAACCCTTTCCCAACGCAGGGTCTCTCCTTCGCACAGGGTTCGTCCTCCAATCTATCATGGTCGAGGGAGTTTTCGTACACTTCGATTATTCCCGTATCATTGAGGACTCTTGGAACGAAAAACTTTTGCTGTTTCGCTACGTATATCGCGTGTATATATGTATATGTATGTCATTCTAATGCCACGATCTCCATTCTGATTGGAATGTTTCTTCTTTTTTTTTTTCGTTTCTCGTGCTCTTTTTCATTCGGACTTGGTCTCGTCCTACATTGTGAGGCTCCTGCATAAATTCGTCGACGAAATACTTCGGGAAATATCGGTCGATCTATATACTCATGTGTATGTAGAGGTGTATATATATATATATATACACACACACACACATACATGTGTGTGTTTGTATTCTGTGTACATGACTGACGGTCTAATCACGATTTTCCCCGGGTACCCACGAAAAACAAAATAGGATGCCATAATGCATAATGCGCGGTCGAAAACGATGCCTCTCTACTTCCGGTCGAGAACATTGGTCGCGTTTCGTATTCGTGCAGATTACGGCCACGAGCACTTGCCACAGGGTCGAGGACTAACGAACGAGTATGCCTGCGAAAGAAGACTTCGTGGAGAAATTTACGAAAAGCTTTGCTCCGAAATATGTAATTACTTATTTTATATATGATATCATAACTATAATAACTTATCATATATATATATATATTTTATATATATATATATGATGAGTTATTACTTATTTTCTTTTAATACTGCGTTTAGAGTAGATTATTAAATGCACATTACTATACGAACGAAATAGTTGTGAGTGAAAGAGGTGGAAATAATTTTGTAATTCCGGTGGGAATTAAGGCCTTGTATACTCGAAAAATTTCGAAGTTTAAAATTTTTTTTAATTTTGATTCCATTGGCCTGTTTGGTTAAGAATATTTTAAGCTTTACAGAATTGAAAAATTCTAAAAATTCGAGGAATAAGGTGAGATTGCATTTATAATAGATACCGCGCGCCCGACCGCCAACTTCAAAGACCTTTTTCCACGATTCACTTTTGTGAAAGTTCTAAGTCTCGAACGAGGGTTCAGATCGCTTTGAAATTTTTACAATATATTCTTAGTATCATCAGCTATCGTGTGAACAAACAAAAAATTCCATGACAATAAAAAATATAAAAAATAAAATACCGACAGAAAATGGAGTAAAAAAATTGTAAGTTTCGAACTTTTATTATAATAATTTTTTAAAATAATATTGTTGGTTCACACTGACGATACATTCATTATGCGATTATAAATATGTTCATTTTTTTCAGACACCCACATCGATGCCGAGAACATTCACCATAAACGCGCGCACAAAATAAAATACATTGCTTTATTACGTTATATCTCCGCCATTTGTTAATATTTCTGATTTTATTTCACATGTACTTAACCATGTGTACGAATGATCTGTAAAAAAATATTGTCAATAAATGCGTCATTTTTTTTAACCGCGTCTAGAAAAGTACCTTCGAAAATCGGCGAAACCGCGTATATAAGGCCTTAATGGTATTGAAGTTTGCATCGATGGGATAAATTGAAAATAGATTTCTGTCGTATTGTTCAACTTTTTTGGCCCATTCGAGCTACGAAAATCAGTGGAACATTTTTGAAGACCCTTATTAGGGTTCCACAACCAAAACTTGAAAAAGGGCTTAGGTAGTGATAAAAATGAAGAAATGAAAAAAAAAACGAAGAATTTTCGTTGCATTCCAACGATGCAAACTTCAGTACCGTTGGGAATTATTGGCCGGTGCTTTTTTCGTAAGCCTTTTAACGAAAATACAAAAAGCAAGGAGCTTCGTAAATTTCAGCAACCTAGTGGGAAACCTGGGGACGTTTGTTACATTTTTTCAACTTTGCTTCTTCACTTGCAGGCATTTTTTTTCTATCTTTCTTACGTTAAACTACTCGATATCGAAAACAAGGAGGGTCAATTTTATTTTGCAATATACGTAGAGCGAAACATCGAGGGTGGTCTCGGGATCCTCTGCATTGGGGGTTGTTTTTATGATGTTTTTGGAGTTTGAAATAATTCGTGTTTCTGCCCTCGGGAAAAGGTTTGGCGAAGAAAGCAAAAGAGGACGGGAAATAAGAGGATGAGAAGTTTCGCGATGATCTAAAAAAGCGCACACTGGTGTTGGGTTCGGTATGTTATGTATATGCAGGGTGATTGTGAATTTAGCCTGGTCCTTGGAAGGGGTTATACTCGAGGTCATTTGCAGCGAATTAACCCCTGTCAACTAGGGGTCGAAAATGTGTGGTTCTAGAGGACCTGCTAACTGCGCGGTTCATTCAATTTTTTTACGAATCCGTGCAAAATTCGGTAACGTTTGTATTTTTTTTAGACAGTTTATGAAATAAGGAACTTATTTTCGTGATTTTTACGAACTCGTGCAAAATTTCTTAACATTCGTATTTTTTTTAATAAAGTTTATGAAATAAGGAATTTATTTTCATGATTTATATGCCAATTGTAAGACATTTTTTTCTAGCAATACTTGTCGATTTTTAAAAAATTTACAAAAGATTATCATTCTTGATATTTAAGGAGGTTGGAGTGCTTCAGTTGAGTCAAATGACGGTTTATTCATTTTTTTTTCTTCAATGAACCTCAGAAAAATGCATGCGAGGTACAGATTTATTCTGTATATGTTAATTTTTTAAAATATATAATTAAAGGGCCAATTTATGCATTTTTTGTATTTTTATTACATAAAGTAGAAAAACTTTTGTGTTAATACCAACTTGCAAAAGTATAACATTATCGATGATTATTATGAAAAAACTACGACAACGAATGTTTTATACAATTCACAACGAAATTTTGAGTAATTTATAATTATGGGTGTAATAATTAATATAAGGTTTACGATGGGCAAGATGAGGATTTTTTTTTTCTAAATGTTTACAAAGGTTCAGTTTGCGTTAATCCGTTGTTAGAAATGGTTTATCTTGGTGTTAAATACCAAAAAAATACATAACCTTTAGTGTGAAAGTCTTGCTCATCTAACCGCACGTTAAATTTTAAAAAAATTGTAAACACTTAGTATACCCTAAGCAATAACATGTATTTTTTTTATTAAATTTAACCTTGGTTTGTGGCTAACGCTCCAACCTCCTTAAGGGACGTCACTGTGACGGGTGAAAAAATCGATTTTTTTGCATTTTTTCAAAGTATACATATTCAAGAATGCGTAAAACAATTTTCAATTAAAGTATTAAAAATTGACTGAGTTACAGACGGTTCAGTGAGAACAGGTAGCGCAACGATTCAGGCATAAGTACTAAAATTTTCGATCAAGTTTTTCTCGAAACAATTTTTCTCGACCTGGCCGAAATCATGATTCTAGCTACATTTGTCCCATTTTCAATTTTTAAAAACCAAAATTTCCGCAACTGCATTAGCTATCGCTGTGCATGGCCGGGTTTTTTTCTTCAAATGTAGTATGTCCTAAGCCCCCGAATATAAGTAACATATAAGCCAATCAATTGTTCGGACAATTCTCCGAGGTTCGGCCAAAAAGATTTCAGATAAAAATTCTGAAAAAATTTAAGCTAATTTAAAATCGAAAAATAAAAAAGTTTTTCTTCCTGATATCTTGTGATAAACGCCATACTTTTCGAGTTAAGCCATCCTACTTATGAGAGTTTCGAGCGAAAATAGTTTTTTAAAAAATCTCGGAGGAAAGTTATTGAAAAATTCCGAGTGATGCAGTATAAACTTACGCAACTTTTTAGATCTTTGACATTTCCTCTTAAACCCTATAGTTTTTGAGTTACGTTGAATTTTCCAAAATTTGTCTTTTTTAGTAACAAATGAAATAACTTTGCGAAAAAAAAATCGTACGAAACTTTAAAAAAAACGAAAATGGAGCTTCTGCTACCTCGTTCAAGTTTATCAACGATCAACATGACAACATTTTTTTCCATAAGCCTCATTCTCGATGGTCGAAAAAAAGCCAAAAAACAGTTACGTACAAAAGTGCGTACCGGGTCGAAAAAAAATCATAAGAAATATTTCAAAAAAGCAAAACAAAGCTGAATTTCTTCCCTTGAAAACGCCGTGCGTTAATTTTGGTTATCTTTTTTTTTTTACAGAGCTATCTAATTTTTAGTGTGGCAAGAAATATCAACTGGTGTATCTAAACTTTTGAGCGGCAGCGTATGCTGGATAACATGCCTTTTTTCCAAATTCCAAATAAATAATATAGTAAACGAAAACGCGTCACAGTGGTATCCCCCCTGAAGATCTCTTATTTCTGAGATAATGAGAATTTTGGGCATGCATTTTTTCAAACTGCTCATTCACTTATCAGATTTCAGAGAAGTATCAATTGAGTGTCCAGAATGAAGACGTTTTTTGCAACTGCTTGTTTTTGGTAAAAAGTCTGAAAATTTCTAAATAATCTTAAAACCACGATAACTCGGAAACTCCTCATTTTCGACCCCTAGTTGAGAGGTTGGCTTGTTGCAAATGACCTCTGGTACAACGCCTTTTAAGGGGTCTTCTCACTTTAGACGCTAAAAGAAGGATATTTTCTTGCATTTTTTAAATAGGTTTATATTATAGGTATTGATATCAAAGTTGTTTTACTTAATAAATACACTTTCGAAATACATACAAATTTCTTATTTACTTATTTATGTAACCCAAACAAACTTTAAACGCGTTTTTCTCGAAACAACGTTTTTCGAAACTAGTGGACCGATCCTCATGAAATTTTAACCATATACTCTTTACAACTATATAGCGCATATGAAAGATTTTTTTAAATTTTGATATTTACGTTTTTTTTCCAAAACGGTGAATAACACGTTTTTTTCAAAAAATGTCCGGTTATTTTTGCATATATCAGAAATCGTACGATATGCGCTAAGGCCATTAACATACTGAATCTAAAACCGTTTGATTTTTTTGTTTCGGATGATCCATCTCCGAGATTTCATCAACAGAACTACAATTTTTTAGGACAATTTTTTAACTACCATTTTCGTCTATACATAACGACTTAAATAAATAATCATTTTTTTAAATGTATTTCGATAGTGTATTTAGTAAGTCTAACAACTTTTATATTAATATCTATAATATAAACCGTCCAAAAAAAATCATATCATCGCCTTTTTTAGCGTCTAAAGTAATGGCCCCTTAAACAATCATTGCAATATATACGAGTAGCATAATTCGACGTGGGCTTGTGCGGTCGATTAACTAAGCTGAAAATAATCGACAAGATTTATTCTTCTTTTTCCACTAGCGTAGCAACGTCAATCGGTGCTTAAGGGCTTCAGAAATGTACGTATCTATATGTTCGTCAGTAGTACGACGTCCTTAGGTTAGCAATTCAGCGAAGAAAGGGTATATGTATGTATACGAGTACAGCGAATGGAATATACAGATTGGGTTATAGATCACGGTCGGTTTAGGTTTAATGATTGATTTTGATATTACCATATGAGTTGTGAAACTGTTGATGATGAGTGTCGATTCCGGTTCCTTGATGATGAATATCCAGCATCGCTTCCGGTTCACCGCCGCTCTCAGAGCAGTTGCTCAGGGCTAAAACCAAACCGATAGACATACACCTTGCGTTTTCACTAAAATTCAGAATAATTTCTTCGTTTGTTCTTATCGTTTCTTTTTTTCTTTTCAAACTTCGTTAACTCTAGCTCTTCCAATAATTCAATCTCTCGTTTCCGCTCCATCGTCTTATCACTGCCCAGACGGAAATATCGCATTTCGACGATAACTTATATTCAAGCATTGATCACATCTTTGCACATGCATAAATTGGAAATACCGAGAATATTCGGTGTGACGTAAAATCGTATTTTTGTCGGACAAAATGACAAATTGACAATTAAGGGGTTACCTCCACTTGCGATTTTGAAAAAAATCGATTTTTTTTATTGCATTTTTTTGAAGTATAAGTATCTGAGAATATGTCCTGAAAATTTCAAGTCGATCCGAACAAAATTGACTGAGATATGAGCGCTGAAAGAGAAGAATCCGTTGTGTAAATGACCGGCTAATTGAAACTTTAAACGCGCTTTTCTCGAAATGGCATTTCTGAAGTCGGTGACCAAGATTACTCGAACACTAATGAACCGATCTTCTTGAAATTTTGCAGGCTTATTTAATACATAAAACTGTAGTCTTTAATCGTTCAATTTTTTTTTTCGAAAAAAAAATAGCCGTTTTATAGCCAAAAAACGGCCGTTTTTTTCGTTAAAATCGAACCATTAACTTTGACTAACCGCCATTTTGTGAAAAATGAATATTTTTTAAAATCCTTCGATTAATAACTAGTTTATACTTATATTTGACTAAATCCACCCGCATTTTTTTTCAGATGATCCACTTCGCCGCAATGTTGGTCACCGCAAACCGTGTATATAAAAACATTATTTCATTGACGGCCATTTGCCACTGAACAATGTAATATTTTTCAATAAGAAAATTACTGAAAGTTCTTCAAGATGTGTTCTTTAAGATGGTATATTGATCGATTAAAAAAGTTTTGTAGTTTTCTTTTTAAAAATTCATGAAAAAGGCCTTTTTTGAGCTACAAGTGGGGGTAAGGCCTTAAAGGAAAGAAGCTTGCCGCATGAGAAAGCTGACGTGGAGCTTCTTCGAGAGTATCTTCATATGTGTACTTGCACGTATTGATAATTTCGTTACGATACCCGTGTCGAATCGAACAACACATATAAACAACGAGCCTTCACTGAGAGAGCAAACAAATTTTCACGTAAAAACGAACAACGAATAAATAATGCATGCAATTCAGGGCTAAAAGTGGAGAAAAAAAACGAGATTGATGTTTGCATCGTTGAAATCCAATGAAAATTACCATTTACGAATTATTTTAATTTGTTTAGGCAGAATTTGGGTACGAAAATCGCTCGACCATTTTTAAGGGGTTACGTAGGTTTAAAAATTTCAAAAAATCAATTTTTTATTTTTATTATCTAATAGTACTACAATGTGTATAGAAAATTCTCCCAAAGTTTTGAGTCAATCGGAGTAAAATTCTATGAGAGAGAGCCTTTGGCGCAGGTATATCGCATTTTTCTTAAAACACTATTTTTGAAGTCGATGCACACGATTTCTCGAAAACTAATGGAGCCATCTTATAGAAATTTTGCACACTTCTTCAATATAGCATTGACTAGTGATTGAACGAAGGTTTGTTTTTCGATTACAACTAATTTTGAAAGGCTATACGTAGTGTAAATTGTACCAAAAATTGAACTTTTTTGCATACAACTCTGCCAAAAATTCGAATTACAATTTTTTTTAAATCCTTAGTTCAATCATGAGCTGTACTTATCTACTAACAGAAAAAAATTCTTTTTTCAATTTTAGATAAAGTTATCATGAGTTATCGTGACCACCAGGAGGACACTTTTTTAAGGGTCTCTTTCCAAATTGTCCCAAACTTTTGGATGAAATTTTTCTTAAATGTTGTTGAAATGTTGCTTTTTTATGTGCTTATCATTTTTAATAAAATAATTTACATATTATATCTTTTTTTGCAGAGAAAATATGCTTTTTGGCTTCGAAACCCACGTAACTCCTTAAGATACTTTTTCCGAGATTGACAATACAAATCTGCAAAAAAAATTTTGTATAATAATGGAAAGAAGAAAAGAAAAATGTTGAAAACTCTCGTTGCATTCCATCGATGCAAACTTCAAAACTATACGAAAAAGGATAATTATGAATGCACACAAACACGTTTTCCGAATAAAAAGAAATCGTATTTCACAATATGCGCGAATGGAGAAATGCATGGTCGATGACGTTGAATTTTGCATCGTTGGAATGCAACGGAATTTCGGTGTTTTTCGATTGCATACATTTTATCTGGCCGATTTAGGCTGTGAAAATCATGGAAACGTTTTTACGTACTCTGATAGATAAATAGTTTCGATTTGCAAGATAAAAACTTTGGATAATGATGAAAATGAAGAAATGACGATTGAAGGAAAAAATTCGTTGTGTTCCAACGATGCAAATTTCAACGTAATGATAATGTTCTTTTTTTTCTGTAACCTCGTGGGAAAGGACTGGATGGGCCAGAGGTTTTGGATGAGGCGTACACGTAAATCGGGCTCTCGCAAACTGAAACGTCACACGCGAGATTAAAGGCACGAAAGAAAAATGAAGGGCGGAAGGGTAGTGGAAAAATGGCGGGAGAGAGAAGAACACATCGATACACATGAGGCAAACGGGGCAAATTCAAGTCCTACTCAACTGAAATGGAAAAAAAAAGAGAAACCAACGAAACCCCGAGTGTCAAATCGCAGCGAAATATGTTGTGCTTAAGGGCTAACACCACGGTAAAATGGTCAAAAAATTAATTTTTTATTTGCTCAAGAGATGCTTTGAACCATCTACAATAAGGGGAAGAAAATTTGGTACCTGTAAGTAAAAAAGTTTTCCTTGGAACACAATTTTTCAAAACGGTACGCAGCATAATTTCAACAATTTTCATTCTATTCACTCCAAATTTTGAGTCCATCTTGAAAATCAAATTCCGAAGAGAAATACGGAAGAGATTTTCCATGAGTTAATTATAATGTTATTTATTAACAAATTATTGTCCTTTTTACTGTCAAAAATTGAGTTTTTACTTTAAATGCTTGCCCTTTATACAAAAATTAATATTTTTAAAATCCCCTACGTATTTCTCTAGCTATCATGTAAATTAATAGAATTAATTTCTTTTAAATACTAAATTTTAACATTTTGTATAATTTTTTATATAATTTTTTTTATCCTCTTGCTCGTTCTCCCACCAAAAAGAAAATCGCGAAAAATCACTTAATTTCAGACGTTTACAAGTGGTGTCACCCCTTAATATTTTTCTTTTAGTTTCGCTTTCGCATCTCAATGAAAAACGTCGTTTCGACTTTGCACTCTAAGTGACATTTTCGAAAAATCTCATCCTACATTATTCGCGACTTTGCGGTGCATTTGTCTATCCGTTTGGTTTTCAATTTCAAAGGAAATTGACGGGTGTACAAAGAGACAAAAAAAAATGGAAAGCATCGAATTCTTGTCGCAGCCTGTTGCATCCTCGGGGTCAAGATCTTCCTTGCAGATTATTATTGGTTTCGCTCTTTCATCTTCAAAGCAGGTTGACGAGTGTATGAGAATGTGCCTGTGCGCATTTTGGGTACTCCACTTTTTCGGATCGTATGTACGAACGAGGAAAAATGACGAAATAATTCATTATCGACGGAAATACGAATCGGATCATCGGATCACGAATAATCGAGTGATTCGTATAAAATCGTCAATACGCATGATCAAGGTTTCAAAAATTCCATGTCACGAGCAATGAGAACGAATTAGTCTCGATACTACAATTTTCTTGTCGCAGATGCTGACCTGGCTCTGAAGTTTGCATCGTCGAAATGCAACGAAATTTTTTTTTTCTTTCTCAAATTTCTTTTGCAGATTCGAGCCACCAAAATTGTCCAACTATTTTCTAGTGTGTAATTAAAATATGCAAAGAACATGTGGTATCGTAATAGAAATGAGAAAATAAAAATATGAATACGACTTTTCGTTGCGTTCCAACGATGCTAACTTCAATACCACATGCTCACGTACACGCGCTGCACAGAAGCACACACGTCT